>PVKN010000536.1:0-72963 GCA_004027915.1 Capromys pilorides
TTAAAGTCAGAATAAGGAGAATAAGGAAGATCCTTTGTATTTCAAAATTGTTACAAATGTTTTGTTTCGCCCTTTCTTGCTTTGTGTTTTTTCATGGTACATAGCTATTATACATTAGGGGCAGCTTTTCCCCATCTTGTGTATTTGCGTAGGTACAAGTTTGTAAAGGAAAAAGTTAGGGTACACCTAACTAGTTTCTTCCAGAGTAAGAAACATGTCTTCAGAAAACCTTTCTTTCCAGCTTGCCAGCCAGGTGAGCTCTGGACCATATCTGAGGGCCCTGGCTCAGTGGCTCCTAGGTCTGGCATTTGCACTCGGTCTGCTGGGGACACATGGGCATATTCCTCCTGTGGTTGTCCCTTACGAAGTCTGCACACTGACTTGGCCCAAAGTTACCCATAAATATCCTTTGGTGCGCCAATTCCCCATGATGCGTGTTGTATGTATCATAAACATACACATCAATTTCCTTTGGGGATAAAATCCATCCTTGTCTGAATGTGTAGTCCTAACCCTCATCAGCCAGTGACACTAGCTGTCTATAGGACTGTTATGAAAGCAAGGGAACTAGTCCTGACCCAGTGCTGCTATCATCCCATGGAACCCTCACAAGGAATGAATGAGGTCAGCATCATTATTTCCACTTTCTAATCAGGGAAAATAAGCCACAGGAGGCTAAATAACGTCCTAAGCATCACACCAGGAAGACCTGACACAGAGACTTGAATGCAGGCTTCACGATTTCCACGCTCAGTGTTTTGTTCCGTTGACAGTGTCATCCACTGAATTTCCACTAACACCCAAGAGCATCCCCTCTTCCTTCACAAGGCAGACTGTGCAAAGCCAACCGAACCATTCTTCGTTTTATTTTTGTCTTTCTAACTACTTTGCAAATTAGTGGTTGTGGTTCCACACTGCCCACTCTCCAGAGTGCTGCATAATGTAATTAAGCACAGGAAATGCCCTATTTTTGTTAGTCTGCCACCTAACAGTGAAGGTCAGAGGATGTCCAGGAAGTGGGGTTTTCCTGAGTGGGAACCCAGGGAGGGGCTCCACAGGAGCCTCTTTTGAGAGCTGAGACCATGAGGGCTGGGAGAATAGATACCACTCACTCCCCTTGTCTGGAGATCAAGCTACATCCAGACATGATCCATTGCTCTAGGACTCTGGGTAGAGGCATCCTACAGAGAACAGAGTTTCCCTTCAGTGGAGGAGGGCAGAAGGGAATATGCATGTGAGGATAATCCAGATGTACTGACTCAACAAACTAGAAAGCTTTCACCCACTATCTCCTTTCATTCTCAAACCATCTTGGAACAGAAGATGGTATTACCTTGGTTTTACAAATAAATGGATGGGGGCTGCATGAATTAGCTTCTCTAAGAAACTTCCAAATCCCAAGCAGCGGAAGACAGAACTGGAGCTAGATTTGCACTTCTTTGGAAGTCATCTGATTTTATAACTGACGCTCCAAAGTGTGCTTCTTAGTGAAAACACAGTCCAGTAGTTGAGAACATGGACATTAGCTGGCCGCCAGCCTGCTGAGTCCAAATCCCACCACAAAGCTCCATGAATTCCGTGACTTTGGGCTTCTCCTTTAATCATCTCTGGGCCTCAGTTTCTTAGCGTATAAAATGAGAACAACAGTACTTATCTTCAAAGGGTTTTAGGAAGATTAATGGGTTAATACTGTAAAAGCTTTAAAACAATGCATGGCACACTCTGAGTGTTATTCATTACTAATCTATCACTGCATAAAAGACAGTCTTAAAGCCTAGAAGCTTAAAACAACAACAAACAATTATCTTTCCATATGAGTTCCATAGGTCAGGGATTTACTTGGCTCTGGCTTGTGGTCCCTAATGAAGACATTGCAGCTGCAGCCAACCCAAGTCTTGATGAGGGCTGGGAGACCTGCTTCCAAGATAGCTCATCCACACTGCTGGCCAGGGACGGCTGGCTGCTGGCCGACAGCCTTACTGCTCTCTGTGAGCCCCTCCACAGTATGAGTATCTTCACAGCATGTTTTCCTGCTTCCTCCACAGCAAGTGAGGCAAGAAAACAACACTTTTTATGACCTCACCTTGGATGACACACAGCATCGTTTCTGCAATATCTAATTGGCTGCACAGATCAATTCTATTTGATGTGGAAGAGGATTGAGTAAGGATGTGAACAAAAGGAATTGAGAATGATTAAGGGCCTACTTTGCAGGCTGGCTGCCACAGACCAGGTCTGTTAAGAAAACAAAGGCTTCAGATCTTAATTATGCTTGTATTCTAAGCGCCTGGCATAACACAAGACACACAGTAAACATAAATCAGAAATACAAATGTTTAGGCCAAAAGAAATACACAGATCTTCCCTGTCAAGATCTACCTTACCTCTCCCTCAATTTATGATAGACTGTCTAAGCCATTTCCAAGGAAGGAAGGATTTACTCTCAATTTCTACTCTAAGTTTCTTCCTGCATAAATTAGCTCTCAATTTCATTGTCATAAAGAAGTGGAATGGTAAACTCAAACCTAATTAGCCATGGGATTTTTTTTTTATCCACATGTAACAATATGTATTATTTCTTCTGAATTCAGAAGCCTCAAAAGAAAGCCTGAAACTTTCTGCTTTGGTTGAAAGGTTTGTAATAGTGCAGTTGTACAGCAATGAGCAGGTGGCCCAAGACACATGTAGGAAAGTTACTCTTTGCACCGAGGTAGGCTTTCTTCTTCCTCTTCTTCCCACCGAAGTTGTACTAGGAAATAATGTAACCCAACCTCAAGGCTGCTCACTGAAGCCAGTGAAAATAAGAACCCGCTTGGAAGGTGATGCCTGACAACTAACTATCTCACCTCTGCAAGGGGCCCAGGATTCCTTCAAAAGTTCCTTAACTTCTTGTTTCTCAAGAATACCAGAAAGCAGATGGTATTTTCACATCTGATCCACTCCAGAGGATTCAGACATGGGGCCATGTCACAGTGACCGCATTGCTACCCATTGCCAGGTTGACTATTCCAGCAACGTTGACAGTTCAACCTGGGGTGGGTGACATTCTCAACTGCACTTTACCTTCATTGACCAGAGCTGCACCTACGTATTTCCTAGAAGCACATGATGATAACATAACCTAACATGATGACGCGATTCATCCATGGTGCTAAAGTTTTCACTGGGATGTTGGCCAAGAGTCAAATAGGTGTGGTGAACAGTCCTGAGAAGCTGGCATACTTCCCCTGGTTCCTTCTGGTAGCAAGGAGCAGGATGACTACATCTCGGTCATTACTAAGTGTGGAGACCAAAGTATCTGGATGTGGAGGTGTGTCTCAGGGGCATGTATTCGGGGAAAGCATGGTCTATCCATGTCCATGTCATTCTACACCATGTTTCTGAGACCTCAGCACTAGAAGACACCAGTGTGGCTTTTTCTGAGGTCGGCAGCATTGCATTTTCACCTTCTGTGGATCATTGGCTGTCATAAGCAAACTCAAAAATCATGTAGTCAGGATCAAGAAAAGGGCCACAGGTGGTCACAATGTTCACTGGCTCCAAACCTTCAAGTACCTCAAGGCCCATCTCCCAGGGACAATATATAATAGTAAAAAAACACTCACCAGAGCTACGAACGTATATTTGCTAAGTTCTAACTGAACGATAGACCCGTTTATAGAATCCAGAACGTTCTTTTCTTTTCCATTTTACACGGGCTTGTCTGGTGCTCACATTGCTTTAGATACTAAGGACAAAGATTTCCCTGCCATTTGCCTTTGCGAAAGGCAACAACTTGGCAAATCCAAAATGTAATCAAATTTCAAAGTATGAATTAGAACTTCAATTGCAAATTTCTGTGCCATGGGCTATAGCTCCTGATAGAAAAATACCCAGAAGCTAAGCATGAGGGGCTGAAGATGAAAACCTATAACATCGCTCTGGCACCGCGCTGGAAGGTTTTGCCTGTATGGTTCTCAGTGCGACACATAAAGTCATCCTTCTCAGATTTACTATCTTCCACTTCATCGGGTCCAATCAGCTAGCTGTCCACAAGCATAATGAATAAAATCCTACCTAATAACAGACCATCTAATTGATTATTTGTCACCATCCAGCGCAGTGCTGTCCAACACAGCAGCCACTTGTAACATGAATTTGGCCAAATGATGATGCGCCTTCAATAAAAAGCACATGCGAGATTATAGGCTTGTGCACAGAAACAATATAAAATATCTCCTTGGTAACTTCTTTTAAAATTGTTTACATGTTCAAATAACATTGTAGAAGTACTTATTTAAGATAAAATTTGTTAAATTAATTTCATCTGTTTTCTTTTGCTTTTTAAAATTGTGGCTACCACAGAATTTGAGAGCACATTCTGTACATGGCTAACACAGGTCTCCTGGGTGGCGCTGGGCTTGAGGCGCTACATTAGAAACAGACTTGCTTTGTATGATCTGTACAATATTAGCCCAAAAGGTGATTTCAATTTCAAACAACTGCCGACCTTTAAAAAAAAAATGACAAGCGACAAAAAAAAAAAAATAAACAGATTTGCATCTACTTTAAAATTAAAACCTCTAGTAACACAGAGCCCAAAATCCTACACATTGGAGAGGACCTCAATTTAAGCAGGAGCTACCCCATTGTTAGCAGCTCTCATTACAGCTCATCATTGTCCCCCCAGTGGGGTCTATTGCTCCGCAGAACTGCGGGGACAGGCAACTGCCAAACCTATGCCCCGTTCTCAGTCAGTGTCCTCACTCACGCTGTCCCACTCACTCACACAGGATTGGAGTTTGAGGACTGTGTTCCCGAGTATAGAAGTCCATTCTGGGAGGCAGCAGTGTAGGGCGGGCGTGATTAGGGCCCGTGTAGGGAAAGTATCTGGATGTGGAGGAGTGTCTCAGGGGCATGTGTTCAGTGTAGGACAATTTTGTGTGCGAGTCTGTGTGTGGCTAAACATCTAAGCTGAGCTGGGTCTGGTAGCACATGCCTTTAAGCATGTGGGAGGCTGAGGGAGGAGGATCACTGTGAGTTTGAGACCAGCCTGGGCTACCAATTGAGTTCAAGGCCAGCCTGGTCTACAGAGACAGATCCTGTCTGAAAAAGACAGAATAAACAAATGAAACAAAAACAAAACAAAATCATTCAAGTGGAGATGTCCCAATGGACTTGGTAATTCATAGCTGAATGAATTACCAAGTAACCATACTTTGGGACAGCCAGAGGCCAGAGAAAGGAAGAGGAAACAAAACCATCTCAAGAGTCTGACAAGGATGGCCAGAGAGCAGAGAGAGAAACTGGAGAGAGAGACAGACAAAGCCAAGGCCAGGGCCAAGGTCAGGGCCAGAGCTGGACACACGTGCACACAAAACCAAGCTTCCAGCAGGCATCAAATTACCCCAGCCTTTTGACAGACTAACACAACAGCCTTGATCCTCCTTTTTATCTCCTTAAAGCTACTGATTTCTCTTCAGCAAAGCTGGATTAGACAGGGGACAAAACTCATAAAAGAAATGTCACAAAACTCTAGCAATATTAGCTCTATGAATTAGCTCCCCATTTTTTTTTTTTTTACAACAAATACCCCACTACCCAATATCTGCCAGGAAGGAAGAAATTGCTCATTTCCTTTGCTTTAAAGCACTCTCCCCAAGCCCCCGTTCATTTTTCAGTCTACTGAAAAATGCAGCTACAGATATGATTAGCACTGCAGTGGAAACACACGGAAGGACAGCGCACAGGCGAACGGATGGCAGACTTTGAAATGTCCTGGATGGTAATAAATCTGTGCTGATGGCTACTCCTTTTTAGATAAAAGGAAGAAATTCTCATTCTAATCTTTTTCACCATCTCTGCAAATATTTTCCCATGGGATTACACTAGAGCTGAGGATTCAAGCCAATTCTGGTCCTTTGATTTATTTGATAACCTATTACCATGACCAAAATATAAAGGAGATTACAGATGCTTATGGATAACTATTTTGTGATATTCTTTCACGTTCCTGGCTTTGTGGCAGCAGATTGTTTTTCATTAGTAGATAAGTAATACTTCGGTTCTTCCATGAAACAATTATCAGAAGCCGAGTTTGATTTGGACTTCACTATGATGCAGAGGAATCACGTAATAAAAATCTCAGGACTTGTCATTATTGTCTCATTTGGGCCATAATTCTGCAAATCTTTCCCAAATAGCAGTCATTTGAGCTCTCTGCATTCTCTTTATTGGTTATGATTTTATTCCATTTATTTTTATAAATCAAGAAACCTGGGGTATTTGTTTTCACTAAATGATTCAATCACAAAGCTCACATGTATTTACTGGGTATGTGTTACCAGGGGGCTGGGAACATGTGCCATAGGACTACAGCTGTGACTCATGTCCCCGAACTGCTCATAGGATAATGAGGGGCCGTTCCTTCTGAGTTATGACTGAGTTACACCCTGATATGTTATTTTTAACTTAGGGTAGTATCTCAGTAACTTTTCTCTTTCGCTGCTGGGACAAATGCCCAACACCCAAAATTAAGGAAGGAAAGGTTTATTTAGCTCACAGTTAGTGGAGGTTTCAGTTCATATTCAGCTGGCTCCAAGGCAGACTTGCACATAGCAGCGGGGAGCAGTTCATGGTGGCAGAAAACAGCAAAGAGCAAGCAGAGGAGAGGCAGCTATAGCAGCTACCTAGCATCTTTCTCCTCTTTACATTGTAATGCAGATTACCTGCCCCAGGGTAGGTGCAGCCCCTTCAACTACAATAATCAGTCACAAACTCTAGAAGCCACCTCATGGCTGCATGAGGATTTGGGGGGGACAACTAGTCACAAACCATAACACAGGTAGGTTTAAGTCAAGGATGCATGGATACAGCTAAAACACTACCTCTCACAGCTAAGTGACATAGTACACCAAGGGTACCAGTTTTATTTTCTCATGATCAGAGAGCTGTAGCTCACAGCTGCTGCTCAGCATCAAGAAAGAATATCAGGTCAGGCCTTGTGGACCAGTTCTGCAATCCCAGCTCTCTAGGAAGCTGAGGCAAGAAGTCTAGGTTCAAGCACAGTCTGGGAAATTTAGTGATTTAACAAGACCCTGCCTCAACAACAACAACAACAACAAAAACCAGAACAATAGTCTGAGGAGGTAGCTCAGTGCAAAGGTACTCAGTTCAGTTCCCAGTAAGGAAAGTCAAGAGGATAGTGCATATTTCTTGCTTGGGAAAAGATAAAAATTTGCAGTATAGTTTCTCTTGGATGCATATTGCTTTCATACCACTATAAAGCCAGAAAGTCCCAAGCTGAATCACTGTCAGTTGCCAATTGTATCTGCATTACAAATTATAAGGTAGTGTGTTAAGTGTCGTGGCAGGGATGCCTGGAAGAATGCATATAGAGAGGAAACGGAGGGAAGGTAAATCCCAAGCCAGCTGAGTAGAGCCACAAAGAGCCAGCTGTGGGCACGGCTGCTGAGCTTGGTTTTCCAGAAACAAAAACTTACACTGGTGTAAGAATAAAAGCTCACCCTAGTGTAGAGGAAGCGCTTATTTATACAAGGGTGTAAGGGGGTGAGGGGCAATGCAGTGTGTCTGAGCAATGGGGCAGCGTCCAGAGATGAATCAACAGAGCAGAGGCAGGCGACAGGCATAGCTGATGTTGCTATCCCCACAGGAGACTCGAGAGATTACCTGAACTAGTCAAGAAGAGCAAGATAAGTCCCGAGGAGAGATAGAAACCACGCTCACGTCAGAAGCAGTTGTCCTATTCCTGTAGCACCCAGGATTCCACTGTATCCTACCTCTTTCTGCCTGAACAGGACTAAGGTCAGCTCTTGTATTAGCTGCCTGACACTAAGGAGGAAACTACCGTGTGTGTCGAATGAGGGTCCTGTGCCAGGAAGGGAAGAGACCAGCAGTTCTCTAAGCGAGAGTCCCACGCGAAGGGCTTTGGAAGCAACTGAAACTCATCAAAAGGCAAACTTCTAGGTCTACCCCAGACTTTCAAAATCAGAAACTGCAGGAAGGCAGCTGAAATCCCTGGTGCAACAAGCCCCTCAGATGACTCCAATTCTGCTGAAGTTTGAAAATCATCTAAATAGACCCACGGGCTTTAGAATATTCTTTCATTGACCGAGAGATTTCCTTATATTCTCTGATACTTTATTTTGAACCATTCTATGTAACAAAGTTTCCCTTTTGCTTACTTTAACTTTTTGGGGGTGGGGGAACCAAAATAAACTCAAGACCACTATTTTTGAATGGGTTTCCTTAATCCCATCCACCTACAAGTCTAGCAGGCTGAATCTCCAAAAGCTGTGTGAATGTCCCCTATGTTCAATGACTAATACGTGTGACACTTAGCGAGTAACTGGTTTTCTTCTGATCACCTTAGCAATCAATTATGTGTCCACGGTGATTTTTAAAAATTTTGACCACAGCAGGTGCGCCTGTTAATCTGTCAATCTGAATGGATGCAAAGGCTCCAGGAGAAGGAATTGGATTCCAGAGGTGCTACACTCAGCAGTGGGTGAACCCTTTGATATTCCTAGCTGAATGCGTGGTTTTAAGGTGAGACCCAGCTGGAGGCGGTGGGTCACTGGGACAGTCCCCAAGGCACATCCTGGTACTGCTGCCTCTGTGTGTGCTGCTTCCCCACCACCCTGAGATAAGCAGCTTTGCTCCTCCACGGCCTTATGCCATGATGTTCCCGCCTTGGTGCCAGCGGACGGTGCACGGGAACTTCTGAAACCAAGACCTGAGTAAGCTTCTCCTACTGTGACGCGTGTCAGCTCTTATGTTCCAGCCACGGGAAAACTGACCGATACAGCAGGCTTCTTGTCACTAATACTGGAGTTCCAAGAGAGCAAGAACCTGGCCTTCCTTATTGGTGTGTCTCAGGTTAACACGCCGCACCTGGTGGATGACAGGTGCTCGATAAATCCATGTTCCGAGGTTCTAGGAACATGGGGAAGACAAAGTACAGTTATTTTCTACCTATCATGGTGCAAAGCAAGGAACTAGCTGCTCTAAGACCCTAAAGATGACTAAGAAGTGGGCCCTGGCTGCGTGTACCCACGGACACAAAGTGATGGACAGTCTTTGAGCTCCCGGCTGACCATCCACTTCTCTCGGTTATCTTGTTCTTTACAGTAGCTACTGACTACTTCTGGCTTCTCTAGGAAAGAGGATGCATGGAGACACCCTTGCTATATGCCTGAATGTCACAAGTCTGATGTCAACCTAATGTCGCCTACTTTTGCAAAACTTTACTTTCACATCAACACAATTAAAACAATGTCAAAGCAACAGTTCATGTCTAACAACCACAGAGAGCATGAATAGAAATCAACTTCCTTCCCCAGTAAAGTCCAGGGTCCCCTCTTGCGCTGCCCTGTCTAGGAGAATAACCTGCAATGCTGGTCCGCACCAAGCTGGGCTGGTAGCCTGGGGACATGCCTGGTGTCACAACGGACACGCACACACGTGATCACCGAAATCTGAGCTCAGTAATGTTCACAGAAGCACTTCCAAACCAGATGCCACATAAATGACAGCAACAGGACAGTGGATGATGAAATACAGCTAGCTATTCCTCCTGTTCAACAACTTTCTGACTTACAATTGTTTGGATTTAGGACCTGCCACTTTGAGTTATGGCCCATCTTTGGCCTTACAGTATAGAAATGTGGTGTGGGCTGATGGTGGCTGCTTCTGCAGTACAGTACTGTAAGTTTTGTTGGTTGTGATGCACAGTATAGAAGTGTAGTTTTTCTGTTGTCATACTTTATAAGACTGCATGTAAGAGTTATGCAAATAAAGCAAAGGCATTAGGTTGGAGTTTTCTTTGTTCTGGGTACATAATAGTTCTGAATATTGTAATGTAAATGCTATATACAAACCCTCATTTAGCAACCAATACAATAAAAATGTAGTCACAGGATTGGAACTCAATTGTTAAACGAGGAATATCTAATGTGAAAGTCAGACAGTGGAGTACTCTGCTGACACAGGACGAGCACACTGCTAGCATATGTGACAGCAGGCACAGTACCACCCAGATACACGCAAAAGCAGCCAGCCACCATAGCGGGCATACAGTGCCAGTTCATTGCCTGAAAGCTCAGCAACCTGGGGTGAGAGATACCAGAAAAAAGGCTTTGGAGAAGGAATCAGAGGATGGGCTGTGACCTTCCCAGGGTCTCTTGCACTGTTTTATGTCCTGACTCTGGTGCTGTGCATTTTGTGAGAATTTACCAAGCTATACACACTTGTTGATTTGAGAGCTCTACTCTACGTATGCAAATACATTCACTACAAAAGATTCCTAAAGAAAAGCATAAGTTGAAGACAATCATCTAAAAACTATACCACACAACAGCAGGGGATCTCATGCTCCTAACTTTGTCAGCAGCCAAAGGACAAATGACACAATTCAGCAAAAGGGGAATAAGTTGAAATAAGGAATTAGAGTCAAAATCAATAACAATAAATGTCACTCTATACTTTTACATCGTGAGACATCAGCTGATGATAAAATAATGCTGTTTCAGCTGCATCTCTTTTTATGCATGTTTGTTGGTTTTATAACATGTACTCTACATTAGCAATGAGTATAAATACACAATTTATACTTAAATATAAAGTTTTATTGGTACATCTCAGAATTTTTACTGGAGGGATCTCAAGCAAAAATATTTGGAAACCCTCATCTGGAGGCACACATATAAGCATGCCATCTTACCTCAGGGTAAAGTTTTGGAGGCATTCAGATTTCCAGGCAGCTCCAACTCCTGGAATTATTTGTAAATCTCCCACAAGAAAGACAGTTGGCTCATCTGGGAAATCTGCTTTAAATTTTCATTTTTCTTTACTTATGAAAGCACAGCTGAAGAGGGAGGTTAAATCTAACTTTATCTCCCTTTGAAGATTCAGAAAGAGTCTGCAAAGAGGATTTATGTCCCAGTGCTGAGTTCCCACCACAGCCTCTTGGAGAAAATCAACAGAGTCATGAACTCTGTAGCCCATGGCTCTACCAGAGAATCGATTAAAAGCTCAGGTGCCAAGCCCTGTCTTCAGGCAGAATGACCCAGCGCAAATCTGACCCCTGGCTGGATAAACAGGTCTCTTGTTTGTTTGAGAGTGGGTCCCAGGGCAGCAGCAGCTACACTGGAAAGACTGTGGCCAGGAGCAACACCCATTTTTGCAAATAACCCATCTTGATTTCCTTTTCTGATACCATAGACAGGATTATTTGGGCAGTAGATGGCAGGAAAGACCAATTGCAATAACGAGATTGGATATGAAGATGACCTGGGTTGAGAATCTTCTAAGTGGACATACGAAATCAGGTGTCTGTATACTTGTTCATGAATTCCAATCCCTCCAGCCCACTTCTGCTGGGTGGCAAACTCCATTTGGATCCCACGCTTACCTCCAACAACAGTATTTTATTGCTCTTTGTCACAAATTTGAGACCTTGACTTTCACAGAGATCCAGTCTCTAAGGTCCCCCTAGGCCACAACCAGACAAATGTGCCTTTGTTGCCTCAAGAAGGAAATAAGTAATTTAATTTTAAAAGCTGGCTGGGCACTCCAGGGAAATCCAGCCTTGTGCTTTCCCTTCTGATGAGTTTTGCCTCATGATCCACCCAGGAGAGTCAATTAAAGATGAAGTTGGAGGTGGAGAGAAGCCTTCCGGGCTGGCTCAGGTAGGCAGCCCTCCCACCAGGGCACACAAGAGATGAAATACAAGGCCCGGCTCTCGTCTTAAGGGAAGCTGGACAGATGGTCTCTGGAAATAGAGAGGCTCCAGTGTGCTGGAGACATGCTGCCAGCCACTAACATCCTTTACCAGGATAGTTACACAACTGGGATGCTGTTCAGAAGGGACAAGAAGAGGTCACGTCTTCCCCACCACAGCATGGGGTACACACTTAGTAATTCATTGTTACAGCCCAAAGTCAAGTGCATCTTATAAAACAACTCTTGCTAAAACATGACAGCTGGTCCTGACCAACCTGGTTCCCTGATTAAATAGAAGTAAGGCCAGGAGACACCTGAGCAGGACCACCCACCTTGGGTGGTGCCAGTGTCTTGCTGCTGCAGGCAGGGCCCCAAACAAGAAAGAGATCACAGGGCTGGTCACACCTAGGTGACACCCCTCTTCCTGTCACTTGAAGCCTTGCTTCACCCATTAGTTATCCAAACCACCGGGCCTGCAGGACGCGTAACTTCATTCCTAAAAGTTCAGAGGTGCCAGGTGGTGAGGGCCCAGAGCTCCATGCCTGGTCCCCACTTCGCTCAGGACAGCTCTAGGTGATCAATTTCCAGTGTGGCTATTCAACTAAGCCTTCATGTGAACGTTGGAATCTCTGGCAAAAAGAGAAAATGAGCTTGAAAGCTCTGCTGTAGGCAGGAGTAACCTTCTGAACCCTCGTGGGAACATCGACGGGACGCTTACTGAGAAGCATCTCACCTGTGACTGCTTCGCCTACAGGCTGTCCCCAAGGGGGAGCTGGACTGTCACCTTGCCACTTCAGTGGGCGCTGTGTGGGTTCAGTGACTTTAAAGTAAGGGCCACATGCTTACTAAGCATTCTAATCTACCTTGATATAGAAGCAGCTACCGCTCTATAGATTCCCCTTCTACAGGAACGTGTGATTGATGTAACCTATAGGGGTCACATCAGGTAAGAGTGGCCCAAAAAGTGGATCCAGCAGCAGCCCCAGCCTTGGCAGACTCTTGAGGCAGCTGCCTGAGGCGTAGGCAGTCGGGCTCTCTGGTCCACGCAGGGGCTGTGCCTTGCATGCCAAGGACTTTGAGATACAAGTGCGACCTTTTCTGTGCTGAGGGACAGAACCTGTGGGAGTAGCACTGGGTACAGAGGAGCGCATGTGCAGCCTGCTGCCCTGGGGCCTGGCACACAGCAGCAGAGCAGGCGCAGCCGGGGGCAGCTGCTCTGAATGCCACTGGACACGACCTTCAGGCAAGGTGCTGAGGCTCAGAGGCACGGGGCATCCTCTCTGACCTCAAGCAGCCCAGAATCCAGGGAAGGGGCTAAATGATGCTCCTGCCTGTGGCACAGTGGGATCCACTTTGGCCAAGAAAGCACTGGTGAACTCAAAGAGGGCAAAGATCTAGTTCTTTCCACAAAGCCTTCTTGGAAGGGTGACTGTGATCTCGAGGTCCCAGGAAATTTTGTTGTTTGGATCCTGCTCCAAGGGAGTCCCAGTTTGGATGGCAAATTCCCTGCCCACCTGCCATATGGACATACCTATGGCATGTCCACCTGTAGGAGGCATTCCATAAGGTGGGAGGAGCCAGAGGAAAGAGGCAGGCAGTTAAACAGTATAGGGAGCTTGAAGGAAATGTCTTGGAGGGGCTTGGCCTGGTTGGCACCCATAGGGCATAAGAAGATGGCAAGACCAAATGAAGGAGAATGACCCATGTGGGCTCCACAGGGCCTCACAGGCTGTGTTCGGCGCTCCTCTGCCTGGTGATAGGGCCCCACGGCACTTCCTGAGCAGGAAGCAGTGTGGTCGGAGATGAGCTAAAATAGGGATGGATGGGAAGGCTGAGGTAGGCGAGGAAGGAGGGCCTGGCTGGTGGGACAGGAATACTGGTAGCTGGTGGGCAGGCACTGAAATCACCCCACACCAGTTGGGCACAGTGCTGGTTCCAGCCCTGACCCTGGCTGCCTGCCACTCTGAGGGATGTGGCTCACCCTCTCTATGTAGCAGGCCACTACTTCCTGGACCTGCTGGTCCCACAGCCATCTATTTTTGGCTCTCCCAGGCCAGTGCCTGAGAAAATAACCATAGCTGCTAGGCACTCCCTCCCCAGTGGGACCTGCTGTTCCACACAGGGTCATGTCCTTTCTGGACATGAGCTATGGTCATCAGGACCCAGGGTAAGGGAAGCACTGCCTTTAGGGTCACCATCCACTCTCACTTTTTCTAGGTAGTCAATTGCTCCTGTTCAGCTTGTGCACAAAGAAGCAGTGATTGTGCTTGGAGGTGGGTATGCAGCAGGAGGGTCAGGGCCCCAGAGCCCCAGGGCACAGGCTCACAGCCCGGACAATCCAGTCAGTTCCATGGAGGAGAAATCTGGGAAGCCTTCAGATCAGCCCTTTCTATGAATGACCCTGAAGTTGCAGGGGCTCTAGTGCAGCAGGAATATGAAGAGCAAACCTGTTTAAATGGCAACGAGCTTAGAAAGCTCTCATGGCTGAAGCTTCTTCCCTGCTCACGTCAGCAGTCCCGCCCCTCCATCCCATCATCTTATTTGCCCAATCTCCCCTTGTGCTTGGATTACTGTGGATCTCTCAGACTGCCCTGACCTCAAGCCCTTGCCTTTGTGATACGTCATTATCATCATCATCGTCCCAAGACAATGAGCCCCATAATGGCAGGGTGAGAGATTAATCTCCCTTGCCATCCCGGAGCCAGGCCAGTGACATGAATGTCCAGTGAATGCACAAAGGTGAATGACTGTCTCTTGAGTGGCTCTGCCCGACCAGCAGATCCTCTCCCCACCCCAGCTGAGAACTAGGAACAGAACATCAGCCTTGCAAGAGCAGCTACGAGCCAGAGAAGGGCAGGAGAGACGCCTGCTCTGTGCTTGTCAAAGTAGAGTTCAAAAGCAGAGCCTTGGCAGACCAGGAGGCTGACACTGGCCTGCGTGGGTAGAACTAAAGAATGCCATGATCTGCCCCAGTAGCTTGCACCCTGAGAAATTAATAATGCTAACACAGATGATGAAAATAATACATGCTATCACTTAATTAGCATACACCGGGTGCAAGGTATTATGCTAGACGTTTGACATGCATCATTTTGAAGAGTGATAATAGTTACTGGGAGAATAGATGCTATAATTATCCCTGTTTTTAGAGGAGGTTGAATGGAATTAAGTATCTTGCTCAAGGTCACGTAGCTAGTAAGTTGCAGGGATTTAAGCCCAAGATGTGTCTACTCTTACACCATCACAGTACCTACATGCTTTTTCATGGATAAATGGGTACGTACTTTAGAGGAAGAGGCAGAAAGAAAGAAATGCAATACAAGCTGGGGGGGACGGGGATCTGCTAGATGCTGATATTATGCTAGGCGATGTATACATACCAACTCACTTGATAAAAGTCAAACACTAAAGTCTGTTTTGCATCCCCTTTTTGCTGCTGAGACACCTGTATTTCAGAGAAATTAAACAGTAGTTGAAAAAGTCATAAGTGATCACTGGTCCAAGTGATCAGAATTCAGGATGGCCAACCCCAAGGTGTCTTAGTTACTTTTCCTCGTTGCTGGGACAAACACCCGATTCTCAAAATGAAGGAAGGAAAGGTTTATTTAGCTCACAGTTGCTGGATGTTTCAGTCCATATTTGGCTGGCCCAAGACTGAGTGGAACAGGGCAGAGAGCATCCGGTTCATGGTGGTGGAACAGCAATAATCGTGACAGAGGCAACAGACCAACCAGGGCACAGAGAGCAACAGCCACCGTTGTCTGTCTCTCTGTCTCTCTTTATATTACATTCAGGCTCTCTGCCTCAGCCTAGGTACCTTAGGCCACACCAATAACCCCAGCTGTACTCAGACCAATAACCTCATCAGTACTAAAACACATAATCCCAGTGGATCAAGACTCAAGTCTCAAACTCTAGAAGTCCCTGCCCCATGATTGCATGAGGCTTTGGGGGGACAACTAGACATAAACCATAACACAAGGTTGGTAAGCAATGACATCACATAGCCTGTGGGGAGGTGGGGATAGAAGTTTACTTGAAATTTTGAACTGAAGCGGAGGTCAACAAAGAGCTGAAAGGTCAGTGCGACTTGGACCATGGGCCATAATGTGCTGACCCCAGAACTGGCTGATAAGGACAGGTGGGAAGTTTGAACTCTAGGAGGCGCTGTTCCTGAAAGTAGGTTTCAATATATGAAACCATTCCTAATTTCTGAGAGGTTATCGTCTTCTAGGAATCTGGAATATTAATATATACCATCAAAAGGCAAATGTGGGTAATTGCGATGTCGACCCAATGGGAAAAGTTCTAAAGCAAATACAACTTCTAGTGGGGACAGAACAGGAAAAGGATTTTGCTCTGAAAGGAAAAAGCCATCTTGTTCACACTTTGAGCCCTGGGTGCAGCACAGTCGCAACGCGGAAATGCACACCCAGCGTCTTTGCTCTTCTCTGTAACACAGGCCAGAGCATAGAGGAGTTGGGCTTGGGCCACTAAGACCTCTAAAGCTATTTAGCTTTCATTCTAAAAAGCCGCATCTCACAAAAGCTTTCTCCTTGTGCAGATGCCTGGCACTTACATGCCCAGCACCATTTTCAGTGGAGAATCAAAGTGCTTCCTCAGTTCACTGAGGACAGAAGAATTAAAGAACTGGAAATACAGAATTTGAATTAGAAATAAAAGACTCATGGGAGAGCCTGAAAGGTCACAGGACGGTATCACTGTTTTGATGAGACTAGAGAGCTGATGTGTGGGACTCATTTGTCCTGGGTTCGTCTAGGTCTGCCCGAGGACACCACTCCAAGCCTGTCACCTCCTGTGTCAAATGAGCCACCATGTTTCCAGCTCCTTCGCTTCTTTCCGTGAACCACTAGAGCATGACTGGGTTGGCCACCCGTGGTACTGAATGAAGTACTTGGGTCACCATCAGGCACCTGGGCCTAGTGACAGGTCTTCACCTACACCTTGTGACACTTAGTACACTCACCATGTTGCATAACTATTACCAGTACCTGTTTCTAGAACATTTTCATCACCCAATAAGGAAGGTCCCACACCCAGGAAGCAGATACTCCCTGTTCCCCTCTTTCTATCCCCTCACAACCACAGTCTGCCTTCTGTCCCTGTGCACTTACCACTCTTGGACGTTTCATATTGGTGGCATATACTCTGCGGCCTTCTGTGAGTAAATAACAGGCCACAGGCTAAGCAATATGCTGTTGTATGGGAGGTCCATGCTGTCGTTCTGTGCCCTTCAGCTGACAGGCATTCTTTCTGCTGAGTGATGGGCTGAATTCCTTCTATATTTTGGCTATTACGAACGGTGTTACGAACATTCATGTACACCTTTGCTGGAACAAAGGTGGAACCCCTGTTCTCAATATTCGAGGAAACTTATTCATTAATTATCAATGTTTTTCTTTTTTGCTTTGATGCAGACTAAATTTAGGGCATCCTAACAGGCTAAGCAGATGCTCTACTGAGATCTACGTTCCTTGTCTTACTAATGAATTTTTAAAAATCATTTATCTATCTATCTATCTATCTATCTATCTATCTATCTATCTATCTATCTATCTATCTATCATCTATCTATCTGGTACAGGGTCTTACCATGCAGCTCAGACTCATAGTGATCCTCTTGTCTCAGCCTCCCCAGCACTGGGATTGCAGATATGCACCACCTTACCCAGTTTTGGTGGCCAAAACTGTGTGCCTGGGGTTCCCAGGCCAGCACTGCATGTGGTACCGGGGAGCGAGCCTGCATCCTTGCACTTGCCAGGCGGGTGCTTAGACTGCCGAGCTCTCTCTCTCTCCTGTCCATTACTGGTTAATTTTTGGCAAGTGCTTTATGCTTCTGTTGTGCTTCAGATACACTGTGATGAGGGCGGGATGGAAACATTAGAAAAAGTAATAAAATATGGCTCATGCTTCCAAGAGGTCAAATTTGGTAAAGCGGGAACATTAGTCATACAGGTAACAGTGAGGTTCTCCTGAGCACTTACTTGGTGTCAGCTGTGATTTGAAATGCAACGTGTGGACTCTCCATTACTCTTCACAACACCCTGATGAGGCAGGCGCAGTCACAATGCCAATTGCAGGATAAACAAATGCCAAGAGTAGAGGGGAAAAGACGCACGTGGAAGAGCGCTTGATTACATTAGGGCAGGAACGGAGGGCACCGCAGGTCCTTCAGAAGCCAGAAGCGGGTGGATGTGACAACTACAGCGAGGGGGAGAGCAGAGGCCAACAGAAAGAGAGTGAAGGAGGGGAAGCGCCTCCCCTGAGGTCCAAGGAAGAGGAGCCCCGGACAAAGGTGTGGAAGTGGAAACGGCTAGAGTGGAAGCAGAGGCACAGCCATCGCGGTCGGAAATGCCAGGAGAGGGGAGGATTCAAAGTGAGGCCAGCAACCTTGGGTGCTGGTGCCAACTGGCAAAGCTCCAGTAGCGTTGTGCAGGCCCCCTGAGTCCAGGGTCCACCGGGACATCCTGGTGCTGGGAGGGCCATCATCGTGCTGTAACTGGGCCAGGCATGGATGGGCAGAGCAGCAGGGACAAGGGGCAGATGGTCACTCAGGGAGGAGCCACGTGAGACAGGCAAAGGAGGAGACCGAATGGGAAGGCGGAAGGAAAGTCCTTGAGTGATGCAGCCTGCAGCCGCAGAGCCAAGGAAGAGCTGAGGATTCCAGGGAGAGGGGTGAAGGTGTGGAGACCCTGTGGGGCAGAAAGTCCCATGCAGGGAGACTACTAATTTCCTGGGGAAGTGAAGCAAGGTGCACTCACATCTACACTAGTTTGGGCCAAAGAAACCATCCAAGGTGCATGGCCTGCACCTGGGGAACAGAGGCCAGGCTGGCCGTGCTGCCACATGATCAGAGGGTGCATTGGCCTACGGCAGTGACATCTTGTACCTGGGTAGCTTACTACTCAGGAGTGAGGAAACACAGCCTTCTCAGACACTAACAGGTCTAGAAAGTATCTCTGCTGTCTCATTATTGCCAAAACCTTTCCAAGACGTGCACCAGCTATCGGATCGCTGAGTTTCACAATTCAGGAATGAGCAAAGCCCTGGACCCTGGGAAGGGCAGAGAGCAATGCGATCGTTGGAATTTAAGAAGGAAACATAAATGCTGCTCAGATTATCCCATGAAGTCGAATGTGAAAGCCAAAGCCTTACTTGAAGAAATATGTATGGGAAAAAGCACACAATAACAGTTGGCATGAGTTACATGTAGATCCTAGAACCTTAGAGTATCTTAATCATTAGAAACTAGCAAGGAACAGGGAGTAGAGGAGAAAAGTACAATGACTTTATTTTGAAAATAAGAATTTGTGGGTTGGGCTAAGTAGCTCAGCAGATTAAAGCACCTGCTTAGGCAGAAACAGTGGCTGGGGTTCGATTCTTGGGCCCGATGAAATGGCGATTAAGATCGGGAGGGGTGGCACATGCTCGTAATCCTAGCTCGTGGGAGGCTGAACACAGGTGACTCACTACAAGTCTGATCTATGTAGTGAGACCCTGTAGACCCTACTAAAAACACAAATAAATAAGAATTTGCCATTTCTTTTATTCATGTCTCATAGTTAGAGAATTGTAGGCTTGAAATCTAATGGAAACTCATATAAGCATTTTTATCTCTGTTAAGACCTAACATAGTTAATAGAGAGGTTAACCACCTAACAGTTGATATAGGGGATGACAACATACCAACAGCAAGAAAACACAAAACATGAAATTCGAAATATAAGAAAAAATTAAGATTAAAGTTAGAAATTTTACTAAAATCCAAACGTCCATAATGGGTTAAAACAACATGAATAAATCACAGTTCAATTACATGGTTCTTGAAAAATTTCATAAAAAAATAGCTTTTAAAGGATATGAAAGATAGAAGAAAGAAATGGACAAAGAACTGCAAGCAAAGTGGGACAGAGAATATTATAATGAAAAAATGAGGAAAAATCCAATTCTCATTAAAAAGCCCTAATTAATACGATATTATGTTGTAGTTGACATTTACCCAAGAGACATGAAAAAAGAACTGTGCTTAAAGACTTGTAATTACAATGCTCCTAATAATCAAGAATTGGAACGTGCCCAGTGTCCATTAGCCAGGGCCTCGGTGGATGCGTCGTGGTCCATCTACCCGTGCAGGAGGAGTGGGCAGGAAGGACAGGCTGCTGACCCGTGCTGGCTGCCATGCCGCTGCTACTCAGAGGGAAAGAGCCCGACACACGGGTGCTCCATAGGAAAGGAGGCAGCGCAGCCCACACAAGCCACCGCTGTAGGGATGGCAGTCAGGTCAGTGATGGTCACAGGACAGGGGTCTGACTGGGAAGATAGCAAGCGGACATCCAGAGGGAATGAACCCATTCGGCACCTTTTTAAAAAAGACTGTCCGAAGCATAACTGCTGCATAGAAGCCCTGCAGATACGTACTTAATTTAGGGATTGAACCCAGGTTTCTGAACTGAACCACATGCCTATCATTCATTTTGTAAAATTCTGAGACAGGGTATCACTAATTCTCTAGGTTGCCCAAGCTGAGCATGAATTTGAGATGCTCCTGCCTCAGCCTTCCAGAATCCGGCACACATGTAATCCATTGAACTGGAGTCTGAATCCTGATGCACACCTGCAACACCATTGTCCCAGTTAAGAGCAAGATCTCAGAACTCTTTTTGTTCTGTGTTTGGTCTCCAATTAAGAACACTTTATATGAGCTTTATTCTGTTAGCATATGCTTGTGTGCACAATGCAGCCATTCTGGCTAGAGGCTCTGTAGTGTACAGCAGATCTTGGGGCTACTTTACTTGGATAACTGTGACCTTATCCCATAGAACACCGCATTCTGCTGTCCACACAGCTGTACAGCATTTGTCAAAACCCAACGACTCATACAGAGATAAATTTTTACATATTATAATCAATCTTTCAGTTTAAAGAAAGAGTTAATAGGAACAGGCAAGGGTGTCTTGTATGTTTAGACCACACTTAACTTTACAAGAGAAATTGATGAGGGAAAGAGCACACAGCAGAGATTAATGTTCTTTATGGGCCCCTGCCTAGCTAGATTTTTTTTCTGTATTTAGGGCAGAGTCTACAGGGTGTTCAGGGTCTCACTATATAGATCAGACCTGTAGTGATTCTCCTGTTTATAGCCTCCCAAGTGCTGGGATTACAGGTGTGCGCCACCATGTCCAGTCTCCATCTCCTTCTCAGCATGCCCCATGGGTGGGGCTGGCACGGCATTCCTGGGATTGAACCCCAGCCAATGTGCTCTGCCTAAGCAGGTGCTTTAATCTGCTAAACTATCAGGATGGTCCACTAGCTAAAGTTTTTGAGAAGAGCAGAACATTACTTAACAAAACTATGAAGGGATGTTCAGAAGACAAACAACAGATTCTGCTCTGTGGAAATGGAGAGATTTGAACCACTAGATGTGCTCTTTGATGCTTACCCACTTGGTACTGTCATACGCTAGATGGTCACTTCACCCAGCTGAACCAAGAGGCACAAGCTGACACCAAGCAGACTTCAGAGCCAACCAGGATTCAGAGCCTTGATGGTCCTCCTGAGGGAGCTGGCAGCCCACTCTAACCATTTACATTCCTGAGTCTGCTCTACTTAAGAAAAGCAATAGTATTTCTTGGGCTATCATGCAGGACAGTGGTAGTGAACCTGCCTTGCTTGTGTGAGGCCCAAGTTTGATGCCCAAATTACAAAACTAAAGGAAAATTTAAAAATAGTATTTCCTGAATGTATGCATAGACATAGATATAGATGTAGATACAGAGATAGAGATATATTTCCCTTTCTTCTTTTTTTTCCTCCTTTAATTGTGCTGTTGATTTCTACTGGCCTATTGAAAGAAACAGTCAATGCTCAAATATTTTTTTTCTTCTTTTCAATTTTTTGACCAATTCTGCATGCTTACATCTGGTGATCTAAACAACTACTTTGAAGCCAACAATATGCAATATAACAACAACTGTTGGATTCCTATCATCTCGTTTAGTGAAATTCTGTATCGTTTCTAATGTTTTTCTTATTGCTATTCTCTTGATACAAGTGGAATTTCCTTATGTGTCATCAGCTCATTGTGATTGTTCCATGGTAAAATAAATTGATAAATTTTTTTTCATCAGAGATGTTTTAATTTTATTGGTATATTTTAGATAGACATAGTGATAATATTCATCCTAAAGAATCTGTACCTGTGCATGATATATGTTTTTTTTTTCTATTTTCCTTGCCTTCCTCCAACCCCTTACTCCTCCTTATTTACCAAAGCTTTTTTCCATTTTTCCTTCTATTCTTATTTTTCTTTTTCTTCTATTTTTAAAATGTATTTAGTACAGGGTCTACAGGGTCTCACTACACAGATCGGGCTCATAACGATTCTCTCATTTTCAGACTCCCAAGTGCTGGGATTACAGGCATGTGCTTCCATGCCCAGTCTCAACTGTCATCTCAACACACCCTGGGGATTGAACTCCAGCCACTGTGTCTGCCTAAGCAGGCGCTTTAATCTCCTGAGCTCTCTGGCCGGCCCCTACTCTTTTTTCTTGCTTGCTCCTTCCTTCCTTCCTTCCTTCCTTCCTTCCTTCCTTCCTTCTCCCTTCTCTTTTCTTTCCTTCTTATTCTCCTTCCCATTGAAACTTTTGGAGTCCACTCAGCCAAATCCTGTGATCAGCTGCACTTAAAGATAAGTCCATTCAAAAGTCACGTAGATCCGCAACGCTGTTAAAGTATAAACAGACTACAACACCAGGCTGGTTATGCACAGTCAACCACGCTCACACAGTGGCACGCCTCACACCTGCACATGTCTAAGTGTTCCTCTGGAGTCCACTCATCGCCTCCCTCCCCACCCCTAGTGATGGCAGGCCTACCCAGAATGCAATGAAACAGAGGGCGTTACCTTAAACTTCTTAATCTGAGGATTATGTCAACAGGACAGAAACAGTCTTACAATAAGAATCCTGTGGCACTGTTCAATTTCAAAGCTCTTCTTTTACTGTTCCAATAACTTGTCCCTACACCCAAGGTCCATGCTAGTGGTCAGCAGCTGTGGAAAGATGGGGTCCCGCCCCTGCCTGTAGGGCCAGGAAGCCCTTCTTGGAGAATCTGATAGCAGGATGAGTAGGACGGATGCTCTGAAGGATGAAAAGGAAATTCCCCCCCCCCCCAAAAAAAAAGCTGGACTGTTTTGTTGTGGAAAAAATACACACACACACACACACAAACACACACACACACACACATGATACATAGCATAGATCTATGGCTACTTTTTCTTAGTTCAATGAGAGGAAAGGTTTGCACTAATATTGTTTAGACAAGATTTCATGTCTGCATCTCATCCTCTAAATAACTACTACAAGGACAACAATATGCAATGTATTAATTACTGTAACTGTTCTACTAACCTACCTGTTTTGAAACTGTTTCATTGCTATTTTATCCTTGTTTTCTCATTAAAATGAATAAAAAAATTTAAAAAAGAATTAAGTGGAAATCTTTTGTCAGAAAAATGTAGAGTGTTGGAAAAAAGTAAAAAATACTTTGCCACCTTAAAAAAAAAAAAAGCTGCAGCCGAGGTGGCTCAAGGGAAGGAAGAGGGGTGTGAGGAGAAGCCTGGGAGCTAGTGGCGCACTCGGTTAGCAGTTGGCATGCAGGGTGACCAATGTGCGACCCTGTAAGGTCACAGCTACCTGTAACTGTTGGGCAGGGGACATGTACCCAGCCCAACCTGCAATGTACTACAATAGATTGCAAAAAATCAGCCCCTAAAAGGGGACTATAATGTATCTAATACCTTTTTAAAATCATGTGTTGAACTATTTGACACTTTAAGTATGCCATATACTATTAAAATTAACCTCACCAGTTCCCACTACCATGTGCAAAGGCTCGATGTTCATGGTAAGCACACCCTCCTCACCTGGGGAGGGTGCAGGGCCAGGCTGCACACTGCGGTAGGCATCTGGACCACTCCTAGCAGGGAACAAACTGCACATAGTGTTTCTGAATCGGGCTCCTTTCCACAGCCCCTCCCTGCAGGTGGCAGCCAGCAGGCTCACCTGCAGTTCTAGCTTTAAGCCTGAAGGACAAGGGACAAAGAAGCTTCAGTCCCCGTTGTACGATAGGTGGAAGGGCACAGATTCAGACTCCCATCTAGGTCTCGGGGTGGAGCCTCCCTTCTGGGAGTGAACCACAGGCAGATTGCAAAGGGTGTACCATGAGGTGACAGGTGGCACCAGGAGACCCTCAGGAAGATGCCCTGAACCCCTGAATGTGCTCACCTGCTCCTGGGGCAAGGACCACTCAGAGTGAGGCATACATTGTGGGCCTGAGGATCTTCCACCCCTGCGGCCCACTCCTCAATGACAGTCCCCAGTGGGGCATCACGCTGTCCGCACTCTTAGGACAAAACTGAGCCACGCTGAGCATCTCACGCTGTATGCAGACGTGTTCCCTGCTGGGTGTGGTCTGGGCAGCTATCACAGCATGCAGCCCGGCCCGGCTTGCTCCCCAGGCTGTGGCTGCGTGGGCCCACTGAGAAACAGCCCAATATCAGTAATTATTCTGGATGCTCATCATTTGCAGAATGCCTGGAGCTAACAAAATACAAAGGCGCCTCTCCATGCACGCTGCTTCCTCCTGCCGTGACCCAGCAGTCCTGGAGGCGCTGCTGTCACAGACCAGGAAGACGGCTCAGTGGCCTGCGGGAGGTCACACTTCAGCTAGGTCTTCGGCCTCAGGCCCAGAGCACATCCCGGCTTCTCCGCGTGCAAGGCTCCTCACGGAGCTGTGCGCTATGGAAGCTGGGCTGCCCTGCCTGCCTGCTTGGGGCCCTGAGGCTGGGTGTGGTGTGCTGAGAGAGGCCATGGCGCAGTGAAAAGGGTGGCTGCAGGCGAAGGGGAAGCAGCGGAGCCAGCTCCTCAGAGGCAGGGTTCCCTGCTAGAGCAAAGGCGGGACCAGGCAAACCTGCAGCCCCTCCTGGGGTCACTCAACTTGCAGGGGGCCCTCCTGGCCCTAAGCCTGTTGCCGTAACAACCAATCATCCGCATGCTCCTAGGATGCATCCAATTTTGAAAATACACAACCGGAAGTAGATCTCGAGTGGGAGGCCAGCCTGTGTCACAGCATGGGTCCCTGTTTCTAGAAGAGATGTTCTGGTGAGCAACATAGCAGCTGTGAGGCCAGAGGAGAGCGTGGTCCCCTGGAGAGGGTGGTGTCTCTGGTGTGGCCTCTGCCCCCACATTCCAGCTCTTGGTCCAGGACCTGTCTTTGAGTATAAGAGAAAAGTTGGGCATCTCTGTGTCTGTGTATGTACACAATCTCTTGGGGACCATTCTGTCCCTCAAGTTCCATCACTGCCTTCAAAACCTTTTATTTTTTAGGGTTGGAGAAGGGGTCTCACTAAGTCACCCAGGCTGGGCCTGAGCTGCTACATAGCCCAGGATGACCTGGAACTCACAATCCTCCTGTCTCAGCCTCCTGGTGCTAGGGTGACAGGTGTGCGCCCCAAACCAGGCTGGGGTGTCTCGCTGGGTGTGGTAGCACAACCCTTTAGCACAGCACTGGAGGCTGAGGCAGGAGGATGATGGTGAGTTCAAGACCAGCTTGGGCTACATGGACAGTTCAAGGCCAGCCTGAACTACATACCGAGACCTTGCCTCAAAAAAAAAAAAAAAAGAAGAAGCAACTGCTTTCTAAGCAGGTGCACACTCAAGCATGCAGTACGACAACTGGCTCGGTTTGTGGCTAACCCTACAGATAGTTTCTTTTCTCGCTCTTCCTCACTCTGTTCACCACAACTTCCTGTGTCCCCTGCTCGTTTCCAGGCAACCAAATACAGTGAGCTTAAACATGTGATGCAGGACAGGCTCGGGCCAAGAGGATGCGGTGGAAGATGGACTGCAGATGTGTCAGCCCCGTGGAAAGGCACTGGAAACAAAGTTCAAACAAAGCCTGCCCTGCCGGCCAACGGCAGCAGTGCTGGCCGCAGCTCGCCGCTGTCTCTTATGGTTCTTTTCCACTGCCTTCCTTAAAAGGCAAAGAGACCAACACTAGCTAATGCAGAAGATGTGCCATATTCCAGGCACCACTCCAGGCACCTGGTTGGCATTAAATCATTTAAACTCACAAATCACCTCGGGTGCTGGGACACCGGCTCCACTCGCTTCACAGAAAGCAAACTGGGGAACAGAGAAACGAAGCTAATTTCCCAAGGTTGCACAGCAACAAGGTAGAGAAACCAGTCAGGATTCCAGAGAATCCAGAATCTGGGGTAGAGAATCCAGGGAAGGGCGTGGAGTGCCTGGCCTGGTTTGCATTTGTATGAAAATGGGGACACGCCTTGTGTCACGCCTTGTGGTGTGAGGTCACCCCTTCCCCACTGGGGAGGCAGGAAATGAAACATCTCTGCTTCCTTACACAGACAGGTCATCTCTAAGGGGCTCCTACTTGGCCCTCAGGGAGCTCACTGGCGGGAGGCACCCCGTTCTGGCTCCCTGGTAGGTTCCTGAGAACCTGCCCTCCCATGTCCTGCTAGCCCATGATGGAGGACGCACTCTCCACAGCACCTGGCAAATCGTCTCGATCCAGGAATTCATATAACTCATTCCTGCTCGTGAGTGTCAGAAACTCTCCCAAGGTACCCAGGACACATTGCAAACGTGAAGGCCATGTGGGTGAATGCCAAAGCCCAAGCATCCCATCAGGTCATCCTGACCTCTCCCAAGGGGACCTGGCTCTCTGGCGTCCCACATCCTAGGGGGTTTTCCGCATGCTGCTCAGGCTCTAGCCTGACCTCTACCTCTCGGGCCCAGGAACCCTGTGCTCTGTGTGCCAGCCGCTGTGTGTGGCACGGCTCACAGACAGAGTCAGATTTCTTAATACAAAAAAGGCACAAAGAGAACCTAAACTTGGGGCCAGGAGCGACGACAGAGGGAAACACCTGAACTGAGGTTTCTCGACATTGTCATTTTTCTGCACAGGAAATGTAACTTAGCAGCACAATAAAAACATTACTCAAGGCTGTGGCAACACTGCGTTTGCCCTCTGGCCTGTCGTTAGCACCTGCTTGTCTGCCACTCTGGCCCTAGACAAGTCACAAGCACTTCCTTTAGGACTCTGCCTCCATCGTCATCTGGCCTCCAGGGTCTGGCATTATTGACATTTTGGGAAATGCGGTTCCTCACTGTGGGTGTCTGTCTGAGTGGAACCTCTAGCCACTGGATTCCCGGAGCAGCTCCCTGCCTTTGGACGCACTCTGACCACAGCAGCAGGAAATGAATCTGGAGGTCACCAAGTGTCCTCAGAGGTCCACGGTCCCAACTCAGCCACTTCCCCTGCAAGCACTGAGCTTTGTCATTTCCCCGTGACATCGCTGTCCACACCCAAAGCCCAAGTTCCAGTGCTCATTCTTCCCGCTGTCCCATCTGTCATTTCCACGAGTTGGTCGCTACCTAAAGGCGCTTTTAGTTGGCATAGTCTTGGACCGCATCCTTTCTCTTACTAGCTGTGTGTCCACTGGGCATTCTTCTCATCAGCAGAAAGAGGGTGAGAACGGAAGGGATGCCCTCAAGCCCAGAGATCAATCCAGAAGCACCCAGAGGAAGTGGGCAGGCTAGGCTTTGCTCCTTTCCTACTGGTCCAATGCCACACCTTTTCTGGGGAAAGAAAATGAAAAGGCAAAGCATTAGACTTCCTGTCCCCTGCCTCAGTTTCCCTGGCCAAGGGACTCCTATTGTCTTCTTGAATAAAGGTCTACTTCACCCACAGAAGAACCCAGGCTGCATCAGGAGCATGTGGGGACGCCCTGTCCCCCCCGTGTCAGAGTATAAGCACGCCTAGTGCAGCCGCCTTCTGCCATTAAGCATCCTGCACTGCAAGATCAGCCAGTGACATTTCTCTGGTTCATTTACATTGCTTTAACACAATACCAGAAACTGAGTGGCTCATAAAATATCATAAATGCGTTTCCCACAGTTCTGGAGTAGAAGGGCCAAGGTCAAGGCACAGACAGATGGGACCTCTGGTGGAAGGGGCAGGGCAGCTCCAGGGCCTCTCTGGAAGGCCCCAGCCACCTCCCAGTGGCCTCAGCCCATCTGCCATCACCTCGAGAGTCAGGACTGCAGCGCATGGATTTAGACCCTAATGTCTTGCTTCACAGCTGCATGCTGAACTCCACAGCTGCCCCTATGCAGCCCAGCAGCCCATGCGAAGGCACAAGCCACGTGGCAGAGGGGCTTCCCTAGGGTCTCAGCCAAAGGTTTGCAAACATGGGATTAGAAGCACATAGCGCTGTATGATATGCTCTACAGGTATTGAAGAGCACTGGACAGTGGCACTGTGCATGTGTGTGTGTGTGAGAGAGAGAGAGAGAGAGAGAGAGAGAGAGAGAGAGAGAGAGAGGTCCTGGATGGAATCTAGGGCTTTCACTGTAAGCTACCTCTTCAGCCTTTTTTTTTTTTTTAATTGAGATAAGGTCTTGCTAAATTGCCCAGGCCAGATTCAAACTTGTGGTCCTCTTACCTCAGCCCCTTACAGTGGTGGGGTTACAGAGCCACTGCACCATGCTTGGCTCCTTCAACACTGTCTGTGCTCAGTTCTCATTACAGTAGAATTAGTGAATAAATCACTGAATTACTGCTCCTTGGAGAGATACAGGTTGGGTTCTTAGGGCTTTTGATCACAAGAGTTTTATGAACCTATCGATACTAAGTTAATTAATTTATCTATTTATTTATTGAATGTGTCTGTTTAAAGATCCCTTACTTAATGTATACTGCTGGTTCCTTAGCTCTGAGCCCCAGGGTAATGGTCCGGTACCTTGTGCCGGAGCCATGCTCGTTCAGCACCCAGGTTCCCTCCTCAAGGTGCATCATGGCAGGCCTGCCCTGGGGAGCCCAGCGCAGCATCTCAGCGCTTTGCCTGCAGAGCACTGAACAGAGCAGTCTCACCAACAGAGGGCATGAACATGTGGGGACATGTGGCATGAAACGGACCACAGAAAGACACTTGTTCATAGCATAAGAGCTACAACTGGAAGGCAGAGTGTCACCTTCTGTGACCTCAGCCAGGAGCACGCAGGACAGGCAGGCAAGGCCATTCTGACCTGTCACTGTGCTGCACATCTGCAACAAGCACTGTGAGCCTTGGCTTGGACGGGTCATGCTGGCTGGGGGGTGGATGCACTTAAGCTTGAGGTGCATCTGCAGAGACCCGGCCCCCACAAGGAATGCAGACCCACAGAACAGGTTCACGCTGGTGCAGGGCTGACGCCCACTCTGCCTGGCTGGGCCAGCAGCTGGCAGTGGGGCGCCTCTGTGCTCCTGACAACCATACAGCCCTGCCACTCTCCTGACCCGGGAGGCTGTGGGTGACCAGACAAGGACTCTGTGTCCACATGGCCACTGTCTGTCCCGAGTGAGGCACCACACAGTGGCAGGATCTCCCTTCTGTAACAGCTTATAGCCAGGAGAGATCTTAATGTGAGGAACTGGTGTATAAAACAGGGATGCCCTTGCTGCCTTGGGGGCCGAGGGGGGCCCTGAAGCCACAGACAGTCCTCCATTTCCTCCCTCTCTGTTTTAATCACCAGGGAGGCAGGCTCAGCAAAGGCCCACCAGCTCAGATTCCACGTGTGACTCTGTGTGCGGTGTCAGCTCAGGGACAGGAGCGGAGCCTGGGCCTGGCGCGGCCCACAGCTCCTCCCCTTGGCAGCTCTGGCCGTTCTACCGGTGGCCCCAGCCAGGGTACCATGGAGCCCGGGCTGCCCAGGCTTTGGGCCAGCTTACCCGCTGTGGCTCTCATCACAGCTGTCCTTGTTTACTAACAGAGACCAAAGACAAGCTTGCAAATGCACTGCTCTGCAGCTAGACTCTCACAACATCAGCTGCAGGCTCACGACACAGTCTACCGCGCTCCTACACGTGCAGCAAGGACCTTGCTCTGGAGGTGCTTTGAGCAGCTTGGGGAAGAGATGCCAGGTGGCCAAGCCTTTTTTTTTTCCTGGCCGAGTAAAAGTAGTCTTTTGCCTTTTAGAATGTAGCTGAATGCTCTACTACCCGGGTCACCACAGCAAATGTCAGGCTGAAGAATTTCAACATATGACATCGAGCTGGGAAACGGAAGGGGCCTAAGTAACCAGGGCACAAGGATGCAGTTCCTTCCCAGGCAGCCGCTCAAAGGGAAATCCCTCTCACAGCAGAAGGGAGGCTTCCCTGGGGAGAGCCACAGTGAGGTCTGCAGGGGCCAGGTGCAGTGGGAGCACTTTGGCCAGGAAAGGAATTATTTCCGTTGAGTGGCAGCTAGTAAAAGTAAAACTTGACAGGATTTTTTTTTTTTTTTTAATAAGACTGTCTTGTTATGCTGCCCAGATTGGCCTTGAACCCAATGTTCTTAAGCAGAGAAATAATAATAAAAATGCATACATAAGGACTTTTATTCTGAAGGGCCAGCCAGATAGCTCAGCATACTAAAGAACCTGCTTAGGGAGAGTGGTGTGCCTGGGGTTCTATCCCCAGTGTGCCGTGCTGGCCCTGCCCACAGGTGATTGAGACTGGGCATGGTGGTGTCCACCTGTAATCCCAGCACTTGGGAGGCTGAAAACAGGAGAATCACTGAGTCTAATCTGTGTAGTGAGACCCTGTACAGAACACATTAAAAAAGAAATTTTATTCTATAAGAATACTTCACTCTCAGCATCCAAACAGATTAACCAATATTTGAAACCATCCTCACCCCCCAAAAAAGATTCATTCACTCACTCATTAACGAATCCTAGCTGCCTGTGCCTCCAGGCACAGCTCTGTAGAGATTTCCGTAGTGAGTGAGAAGCTGAGGGTCGGGCCTCAAGGTGTAGAGCCAGGTACATGTGCCCAAGTCACGGCACCACTGCCCTGAGAGAAGGTGACAGTGCTCCACACAGGACAGCGCTGAGAGAGCTCCCTGTGTGCAGGGGATTGAGCTGGGTCTATGTAGAAGAGCCGGAGTTTGCCCAATCCACCGGATACAAGAAAGAGAAACAAGATTCCATGCACAGGAAATGGCAGCAGCCAATCAGAAAAAGAAAAAGAAAAAACAAAAAACTAGGCTCACTCTCTCTGCATGCTGTGTGGGCTCAGGGCCACTGGGCACAACTGGGAGGGCATGTGCAGGCGTGTGTGCCAAGGCTATGCTTTTGTGGATGGCACGATCTGTCTGCTGGCAAGTGGACTGCCACTGCAGGGGCAAGAAACTGGGGCTTCTCTCGCTCCCCCCCTCCCCCACAGCCTCCTCCTACTCCCTGCCTCTGGCCAGAAGTTCAAGCCTCAGAATTTGCTACAACTGCCCCTCACGTCCCATCGTGGCCTGTGGAGTCCTATAACAGTCCTGAGAAATTAGAGGCAATGCTCAAGGTGTGACCCCTTCCTGCTGCACACCAGACACCGTCCAGAGAATTCTGGACTACCAGCCATGACTCCTAATCTATGTCTAGTAGTCCCAGAGGAATTCAGCTGTGGTTGACAGAAAGCTCACAGGAGGACTGAAGGTGGCATTTTAATGATGCCAGCTAAACTCTTTCTCCTCCCCTCTGTTTTCTGATGCTTTCTTAACTGGAGAAATAAAAGGATGTGAGGTAGGAGGAGGCAAGAGGACAGTTTTCCCAGTCTGTGATCCTACACTAGGACCTGGGGTGCACACACTCCTCAGAGGCACTTGTAATTGTTCCCTCTGCCCAAAAAGGACATATGACCTGTGCTTTGGCGAGTGGCTGTGAGCTACTTGCTGGGTTCTTTCTGAAGCGATTAAGTAGTGGAGTCCACAAGATGCTCTCGAAGGGGACACCAGGACAGATAAGGCTGTGGGAAGGAAAGGCAGGTGCAAGCAATTCAAAGCCACACTGCATTTCCGCAGAGAGAGCCGAGGGGAGCAGGAGGGAGACCTGGGGAGAACTTTCAGTGTGGAATCTTACAAAGTAGAGACGAAGGCAGGATCGCACTGGTGGGATCCGGGAGAACCCTAAAGAATGTCACCCTGATCTTTATTCCTGCCTGTGTGCCCCAGTGGACCACCAGAGGCTGGTCAAAAGGCAACACAGCTAAAAACTATACTTTTGATATTTGATACATAAGTGTCTAAATATTTGACAGAGAATAGGATCCGAAAGTCAACAGAAACAAGACCAAATCTTCCATCTGTAGATAGTTTAACTGATTTTCTATGAGTTTATACCTGTGATTATGTGACTATTTCAGGAGAATGATTATTGAATGCCAAGTGTCATTTGTCCTCATGTGACAATAATTCTGGTTTGTGTTCACATCATCGATTCCTTGAACTGGAAGGGTGTGGGGAGACAAATGATATTACCCAAAGAAGAACAGAAGGAGGGCAGATGCCGTGCCTCAGATTGCCACGCACAGCTGCAGGAAAGGAGCTAGTTATACTCTCATGGATTAATCTAGACCACACTCATGTCTGTGTAAAGCAATTAAACTAGAAATTGTAACTCTCCTTCCATATTCCTCTGTGATAGGGCCCAGCCGTTAAAAATCCTCTTTCATTACTCAGAAAGTTGTGTGTGTGTGTGTGTGTGTGTGTGTGTGTGTAAAATTAATGTCAATGCAAGAACTTGCTGGATCTACTTAGATACAAATTCCAACCATCTAATTACATGTTTGTTTTTTTCCCAGAAGAACAGCAACACAAATATATTAAGATAGTTCAAAATGTCTTTAGAGTTCAACTGTTCTGAGTCATTTACAAAGACAGTTTTAAAGTCCTTTATGAGTTATACGAAGGCAGAGTTCAAAAATACAAATCATGTCCTATCCCTCTTGGTATCCAAAGAGAAGTGGAAGAAGTGCAGAGAGCTGTGGTCTTTTCCTTGACCAAAGATGCTCTTGGCGTATGAGGTGCCGCAGGCAAAAGGATCTGTAGGGCACAGGCCAACTCTCTGCAAAAGGAGGGGCTGGGCGATTTCACATCCTCAAAGGCCTGCTTTTGGTTGAAACCACTTCTTGGCAGGACTGGTGGCTCAGTTTGTTATGGGTCACCCAAGACTTCTTCCCCAGGCGTATCCTGAGCCCAAGGCTGATGGGCATTGAGGAAGGTTATTGTTCCTAAGTGCTCCACTCAATTAAACGTGGAGCATGTGGAAAGCACTCCTCTATCTTCTGCTTCCAGGATTCGGAGCCACAGAATCTGGGTCCACCTTTTGGGTCACATTCTGCAATGCTCGCAACTGCAGTGCTGAGCTGTCTGGGAGTTTTCTGACCCTGAACTCGGGGCATAGGGACACTTTGCGGGGGGGAGCAACTTGTCCCCAAGAGGTGCGGATGAACATGACGGATCAATAAGGAACTGTATGTGATCTGGGAGAATCATCCTTAGCTACACTCTGGGCTGTCTGACTCTCCCTCCCCTGGCTGTGAACCTCTTGGTCTGCATCCATGTCAGCTCTGTCCACAGCCAGAACAAAGCCTGGACTATACTTTTTTTTTTTTTTTCTTCCCTGTGTCCCCAATCTGTCACAAAGCAAAAAAGCCCTGACCTCATCCCAAGCCACGGGTGCAGCTGCAGAGCAGCCAGGGCTGCCAGCCCGAGCCCCTGCTTCTGTCTGGGTCGTTTCTCAACCTATCTCCACTCAACCTTGTTACTTCAAATCAGAGCTGCCCATAATTAGCCAGGCACAGACGCCCTGCGGCTGCTAAAACGATGAGGCTCGGATGCCTCCTGGGTGACTCACCGAATGAACCAGGCGAAGATGAAATGCACAGATTCTTAACAGAACTGCACGAAAATGACACTGAACGCAGCAAGCCTCACAAAACCCCCTCCAGGCTCCTCTTTGAGCTGCCCTCCTTCCTCCTCCCATGAGAGCAGGGAGCTGGAATCAATGCACTCTAGCCTGGAGAGCCTCAAAGGACTACAGCCGGTGACTTCAGGAGGAAGGTCTGGGGTGGAAGCAATTAAGAGAAGTGGCCATGTCAGTCCTAGGAACAGCCCTCAAAATACATACACATGTGCGTGCATGTGTGCGCATGCACGCACGTGCACACACACACACAAACACACACACACACAAACACACACACACACACACACACACACACACACACACACACACACACAAAACCTGTCCACCTCCCATCCTTTGGCAGCATCTGTGGGTAAAGTATTCCCTTACTGACTTCATGCCTCTCAACAGGGGCCTCCCACCAGCAAGGCCTGTGGATTGCCATTTCTAGGTAAGGCCCCCTGCAGGTAAGGGAAGTGAGGCCAGTACTGGTGAGACAGTAGGAGAAAAGCCATGGGAAACTGAGGAGAGAGGCTGACGCTTAGGGGATGAGCTGAATAGCCCATAATGTTTAAATTTCTTTTCAGTGCCACATGGAATCCAGGCATTTAAGCAGGATGCTGGGCTTCTAACTCACTAAGGGATATCCAACCTTCCAGGGGGCTCAGATCCTCCCCCTGGGTCTCTGGAGAGCTCACATTAGACTTCGGGTCTTCCAAATGCAAGGCTGGGGTAGCTCTCATGTGCTGTTCTTATAACTTACATGTCTCCTCTGATTTTTCTGATGTCCAGGAGAATGAACTTTCAAGTAATTCTCTTACTTCTCTCAAAAATTCCAAAACCCTTCACAACTCAGTAAGTCATCCTACCGCTGTTCTCTCTCCCCTGGCCAGCCAACTGTTACTGAGGAGAAAAGCCCATAGTTTTGTCAATGGTAGTTATGGCCACGATCCCACCCAGAGTTGCTATGGCACAGGCCAATGCGATCTCCTGGAGATAGGACTTCTAGCTATACCACAATACTCCTGGCCAAAAAGTACTGCACAGCCCAAAGGCAGCGAAGAGAAGAAGCACCCGCCACTTCCGGTCCAGCTCCCAGGACTTCCCTTGTCCTTCTGCTACATTCCTCTTTCCTGCAGCTTGAGTCTCACAAGCATGGCCACCTTGAGGTGATGCACTAACTGGAAGCAACCACACGTAGGGGAAAGCCGCCCACCTGTTAGCAAAATCTGTTTTCAACTTTGCCTGCACATTAAATGCATTTTCACAATTAAGCTTGCGAAGGTTTGCTGGGTACTACAGCTATCTGTCCCTCAACAAAGACATTTACATGCCCGAAAGAGGGCAGATTATGGAGTACTAGTCAGTGTTTCACCTAAAAATGACCCACAAAAAAATAAGAATAAACAGCTAAAAACAAAGCACTACTATAGGAGAGGGACAGTAAGAGCTTTCAGAGCTCAGATGCGATGGCACACACGGCTCAGCTGACCAACCAGTGAGGCATGCCAGGTGGGTTTAGAGCCTTGAGTGAGTTTTCTGCTGCTGTCAGGGATTTCCTTTTCTATCCGCTTCCTGTGGTGCACAACTAACACTGCTACACCAAGATCCACAGTGCGTCCTGTTGTAGTTGGGCGACTGTGCATGAAGGCTGTGTGTTCTCACTGTAACCCACACTCCTTCCACCTCAGCACCATGCTCAGGAGTTCTCAGCCCCAGCCTGCCCTTCCTCACACGGGAGACTCACATGAGTGAATGTGGCTTCTACAGCCAATACGCCAATATGAGCATGGAGCCAGCTGGGACAGCGCTCATCATGAGGCTCCCATCCTGTGCACTTCCACCTCCACTGCCACAGGTACCATCTCACCCCCGCTTGACTTTCTCTCAGCACCAAAAGTCTTCCACAGCTCTTTTACCAGCATTCCTGTTGTCCCTCCCAGGCTACTGTAAATCCTTGCTCTGGAGCTGTTAAACTTTCCATTCCAGCCACTCCGTCAATGGGCCACCTCCTGCTGTAATCTGGGAATCTTTGGAGAATTTCCCAATGCACTCAGAGGACACGTGTGGGCTCTCATGTAAGCCTGGGGACAGATGGCCACAGAGGGACCTGGCTGTGCTGAGCCCAGATCACAGCTCAGGCACAGAGTCTCTCATGATGCCGAGCCATGGTCTCAAGTCATCTGAACTGGGTTCCTTCCCCACATAAGAATAGTGATCGCTTTACCCCAGGATAGGGTTTGCACCACACAAATGCACTCATCTGATACATTTACCAGCTCTTTGCATGTTCTGAGAAGTAGTTTAAGCATCACCAATGATGGGTAGGGCACACTCAGGAGGCCGGTGCTGTAGGCAGAAATGATAAATAAGCCAATAAATACATCACATGTTATGAGAAGGCAAGAGCTCTGAGGAGAAAGAGAGTCACATACAGGGAGAGGAGGAGGAAAGGCAGAGGGTGAGCGGAGAAGGGTGCTGGGCAGGCAGTGCTGAGGGGACCGCTGTTATGGTCTACATATAGGTATGCCCCCCCCACAAAGTCTCATGTAGTCATGGGCTGGCCTCTGCAGTTTGTGGGTGTGGGTGCTGCACCCATCCTGGGGCAGGTAATCTGTGTTAAAGTGTGAGGAGGGGAGACAGGCTGGCTAGCTGCCTGAGCTGCTGCCTCTCCCTTTGCTCTCTTTGCCACCACCAGCAAGGGCTGCTGTGTGCTGTGCGTTACTCTGCCTTGCAGCCAGCTGAGTATGGACTGAAGCCTCCACCAACTGTGAGCTAGACAGACCTGTCCTTCCTCCATTTTGGGTGCTGGGTATTTTGTGTCAGCAATGAGAGAAGAGTAACTGAGATAGATCCTCTAGAAGGGGCCAGAATGAGGCAGGAAAGAAAGTGCCAAGGTGAGAGGCAGGCATCACAATGCACCATGCAGACAAAGGCACTGAAAACTAGTCTAAAGTGGGAGCCATGATTCACCCCTGGAATCTCAACACCTCTACAGTCTGGCACCATCTTCCTTTCTGCAGGGTAGAACCAGAGAGCTGGTCTCCAGTAGGGTGCATGCCCTTCCCCTCTGGGAAATACGCCCTGCTGCACATGCCCCTCAGTGCAGGCAGCGAAACCAGGCAAAGAAGAGCAAGTGGACAGCACTCAAGCATGAGAACGCTGGTGCGTGCTCTCAGCGCTGCCTCTGTTCTCACATACTTGCTCTCAGCCGAGACCTCATGCATGGTCTAGAAAGGCTCCATGTGATTCTGCCGGGGTCATGAAAAATGCAATCAGCAGATAAGGAAGCGGACGGGAATGAGGTGAAGAACCATCACCAGTCTCAAGTGTTCTCATAGCAGAATGACAAATTCATTCAGTAAAAGGCCATGCGAGGAAAAAAGCAATGCAATCAGCCCCCACAAGAGAGCAAAATAAAGGCGCACAGCTGAGCAGGGCCAGGAGCGGCAGTGGTAAGGTCAGCCTCATGGGAATCGAGGAGGAGTCTGCAGTGGCAACATCTGACAGACACAGCCATAATCCCAGCACTTGGGGAGGCTGAGGCAGGAAGACAGCATGCTCGAGCTCAGCCTCAGCAATGTAGTGACTTAGCAAACCCTGTCCTAAAATAAAAATGACAAAGGGCTGGGGATGCAGCTCTGTGCTGAGGCCTCTGCTTCATCCCCTTATCTGCAGGGATAAGCACGTGAGCTCTCTTAAAATAGTCTTAACTTTGAAATGAAAAAGCTCAAAGCAGCTGGAGAATTGGGCACTGGCACAGAATCAGAAAAGCTCCCCCCCACACCAGACACACACCCAAACCTCCCCTGCAGCATTGTTCCGAATGGTGACAACTAGAGACACCCCACTGATGACGGGCTAAAAAAACGTGGTACAACCATCCAATGGCATATCATTTGCCTCTCAAAAGGAGTTATGGATGGCTATGCTTTACAGCACAGATGATCCTTAAAACCATCATGGCAGGTGAAAGAAGGCCGTCCCCAATGTCGCAATGTCCATTTACGGGACATGTAAAGAACAGGGAAAGCTACTAAGGTGAACAGTAGGTGAGTTGTTGCTGGGGCTTTGCTGAGGAAGGAATAATGGAGAATGGCTTGAAAAGGGCAGAGAGCTCTTTGTAGGGGTGATGGGAACGCTGGCGACTGGACGGCACCAACAGCACCCAACTCTGACTACACTAACCCACTCGACTATGAGCACCATGCACTAAACTAATATGGGGAGTAAAAGGACTATACATGCTTAGCAGCTGACTATCCACCCTTCCCACAGCCTGAAAGGCAAAGCATGAGGTCACTATCTTGCAAGTGAAGAACCCAAGGCTCTAAGACGAAGTAAAGTCACTCAACGACTCTCCGCAGGAAATGGGAAAACTGAAGTTCAAATCCAGGGCTGCTTCGACCCAAAGGCCTACAACTCATTTTTGTCCCACATTAGACAAGGAAATGCCAAGGGGTGTAAGGACCAGGCACATGATGGAGGGATGTGAAATGTGACACTCAAAGACTTGGTTATTCCCACTCATTTACACAGCTTTCTGTCCCAGGAATACTGCAGTAAATGAAACAAACCTTATCGCATGGTGCAGAGACTGGTACACAGGATAGAAACTAGACAGTTTCACGCAGTTCACTGAAAGCATACCATGTCCAAGTTGGGGATAAGTTCTAGGGAGGAAAAGCTGTTATAGGGGACAGGAAATTCAGAGGTGGGAATATACACGCAACTGGATATCATTCCAACATGGAGGATCTTTCTGATAAGGACAAATCTGAGGCAAGCCTGAGCCCAGTGAGGGGGAACCAGGGAGACATCTGGGGAAAGAGTGGCCTGATGGGATAGAGGGAAGAGACAGTGCCAAGGCCCTGAGACAGGAACAGGCTAATGTATGTGAGGAGCTTCAGAGGTCAGCGTGGCTGCAGCTGAGCAAATGTGAGGGGGCCAAGAAGAAAGAGAGGCAGAAAGGCAGAGCGCCCCGCCACAAAATGCCTGGCAGGGTCACTGAGTAACGCAGGAGGCTTCGAGGCCTTGAGCGTCACTGGATCCTTCTGTGCCTTTAGAACAGCACAGTGGTGGCTTAAGTCTACACAGCAGACTTTATGAGGACTGGGGCAGGAGTCGACCTGCGGAGGAGGCAGTAGCTGCAGTCCAGGACACGGAAGTCCAGGAAGCGTGGGCAGGGAGGGAGGGGGACAGCGAACATCTGCTGAGCAAATTCTCAAGCGGTTTTGGCTGGAGGGGCCCTGGCCTCAGTGGGGGGCAGAAAGGCTCTTTCTCTAGCATGCTGGGAGAATCCAAGCTCCCTCCACTTTGTTCAGACAAGGTTAAAGATCTCTTGATGCCAGAGGCTGCTTCCCAATGCCAGATGAGCCGTTCATTCCAAGTTGCTTTCTTTTCATCTTTAGCAAACTGCTTCCTTTTGAAAAAAATATGCCTACCGCATTTCCAAATAAATATAAGCCGGCAGATCTGCAAAGCTGGGGGGAAAACCCCACAGAGCAGGGCACGCCAGGCTGCCCAGAGTAGAACACGTGTGACAACTGACATTCGCTTTCCAGCCCCAGCATGCAGGGACTGTTTTGTAAGAAACACTCTTTAATAATTTGCTCCTGAATGTGAACCCAGGCTCTGAGGTGCTGACCTGCCACTCCAGGGCCACCGGGACTTCTGGAGTGCTCAGAAGCCATCCAATCAGCTGGCCTGAGCCAGCAGGAAATGAGAGATACAGCAATGACAACAGGCAGGCTTCAGCTCCCTCTCCTTCTCCAATACACAGCGTGTGACTGCAGGGAATGCCCGGGGCTGTGTCCTCTGAGAACCTCTCTCTTTATCTTGTCCTTTCTGGGAGCTAGCAGCCCAGCCCAGAGCTGGGGAGTGCCAAGCCCAAGAGGTTTATGCTTTTGGTAACAGTAAAAGCAAACCTCCTGCTGTCAAGGGATTTGTCCAGTGCACAAAAGGAATCCAGGAGCATGTTCACCAGTGACCAGCATGGTTTAGAATCTCCCCAGGCATAGGAACTCACACCTCTACCTCAATTAATGTTGGCAACTGCTGCTCCCAACACCTGACCAGGTGGCACTCACCCACCTTCTCTCCAGTTCAATTACTGATTCTTCATTAAGCGCAGACACACAAAGCTCAATGCCCAGGAGAAGAGAGGACAAAGACATATTCATTGGTCATAGTTCTAATGAATGCCTACTATGCTCTTGGCCCAGGGATGCAAATGCATGGCCTATAGCCAGAAGGAAACTGACACAGAATGAGAAACAGCTTAATGAGGCAGTGGAGAGTTTAGAGCACAACAAGACACCCTGGGTTCAAATTCCAGGCCCACCAGAATCCAGCTGTGTAGCCGGTAGCCCTCTGGGCCTCAGTTTATCCACTTGCAAGATGGGATAACAATATGCATGGGGCCGCGGTGAAGACCCAGCAAGGGGATGCTAGAGAGCAAGCAGGAGTGATTACTCTTAGAAAGGTGGGATGGGAGTCAGGCAGGTGGACACCAGGAAACAGGGAGGGAAGAAAAATAGGGAACTGAGGCTTGAGGAGAATGTGTTGAGGGCCCCAGGCACCAAGCTGGGGATGGGGCTTTGAGCTAGGAGCAGCCACAAGCAGCAGCACCAGCACCAGCACCAGCAGCACCAGCACCAGCACCAGCAGCACCAGCACAAGCAGCAGAAGCAAGCCAGGGACACAGTAGAACCAGGAGGAAAGATGGCTCTGGGCCCAGCATGCAGACCAGCCATGCTGGAATTCTCCCTGTTGACCCCTCTGTGCTGGGGCCCAAAGGGACTCGTGCTCCTTGGGCCAGTCCTCTCCGCACCTCACTTGCCCTGTACTCCTCACTGAACCCCGCATACAGGGACCACCCCAGTGCTAGGAGAAGACTTCCTCCTCCTCCAGCCTCTGCAGCTGGGCACCTTCCGCTTTCTCTTCCATCTGTGCCTGGGTTCTCCTTTCTGGGGAGCCTGTTGAACCCCTGCTACCAGGACTCCTCCCTCATGGCCTGGTCACTACCGCCATAGGAACACTGGCTTCTGCAGCTGTGGATGGCACTTTGGTCCCCTGGGAATTCATCCGTGCAGGAAGCCTGCCAGCTTTGCACTGGGTGGCACCCATCACTTCCCTGGCATCCAGGACCTGCCTGCTGGTGGAAAGGTAGCTCATCCTGCCAAACAGGATGAGTTTAAACATAGAGACACCCAGAGAGTGTGAAGCGAGGCTCAGGCCCCAGGGATCTCCAACACCTAGGAAGGGTGCATGCAAGGTCAGAAACAATAATACTAAAGCAGTAATAAAACAAAAACTAAAACTGGTGACGAGGCTAAGACTTTTATTTTCCTTTTTCACCCTCATTCATTCCTTCTAAGTGGGGTGGAGGTCCCTATGTGATTATAAGAACTCTCACAGCCCATGCTGCTGTGTGTGCTGTTGTAATTTCTATAACAGGAAATATTCACAGATCTAGTCCACATCATTCAAGATCTTTGGGGTCCTCGGGACTAGAAGTATAAGAACCTCAAGAAGAAAAACGCTGAGAACTATCTGCTGTTGTAATTTATCCAGCCCCACTCTCCGACCCAGGAAAACGCAGTTCCAAAAATCTATCATCAGAGTGGTGGGTGAGGGCAGGAGTCCAGGCACAGGGCCAGGCAAGCCTTCCAGACAGACCCACCAAGCAGTGCGGGTGTGTCCCCACCCCACCCCGGGGCCAGCCTTGGGGCTCAGGGTGCTCCCTTCCAAACCTGCCACTCCAAAGCAGAGCTGAACGCTGGGTGGGAAATTCCCCTGCCAACCTCATTTTCCGCCCTCCTGGCTGACTGTCATCAGCCACTACGAGGCCAGACTCCTCTGTGTTCTTAGACGCGTCCTTTGTTTCTCAAGATGGGCCTTGGCACTCAAAGCTGCTCTGCCTGCTAGGAAGGTGCCTCTGACAACACCCACCCCTGCCTCAGGAGCCACCTCAGCCGACTCCCACTCAGGCCTCCCCTTCCCACTGCCACCTTGGGTTCCTCCCCTGGGAGAACGCAAGGCCCTGGGGACTAGGGCTGGAATTCACTCTTTTCTGCAGCAGCTCCAGCACAGACCTTTCCAAGCTCAATAGGCCATTTCTTCACGAGGGAAAGAAGCTTGGACGAAGCAAACAACAGGTCCTAATGTGATGGCATCGCACATCGGCCACTTGACAAATAGCTGTCTTCCTCTGCAGAGGTGATCTGAGACCTCCATCTAGGATTAAGGAGGCCTCATTCCTTGTCTTAGCATAGAAAGAGAACTCTTCCTCATCACGATTCTCAAAATAATTCATGTAGATTGCTTCCCAAAACAGTCCCCACTGAGAGTTAGAGGATAATCCAGTTCTTTGGGATTCTTTGATCTACATTTTCAAGTGACATTGTCCCACTTGGTCCCTAAATCTGAGCCTCTCTGCTGCCCTTCCTTGAGCCAGGTGCTGGGTGGAGCTGGGTCTCACTGTCCTCCCGCCTGGTCTCATGGCAGTTGGTGAGGATCTCTGGGATGTGACTTTGGAAATGGCACAGACTTGTGCAGCAGAAGGTAGGGAAGAGTACAAGTACTTGCTGAGAAGACAGAATCAATGCACGACAGCGGCAATGCTTGGCAGGATAATTACACCGCTTTTCCAAGGCTCTGCAGAGTCACCCTATTGATTTCAGATGAGTCTATTGACTGCATCAGAAACACAGGTGCAAGCCCAGATCTGCACTCATCTTCGGTGATCTTGAAAATAATACCCAGGTACGTGGTGCTTCAGCAAGAAATTCTGCTCCTGCTGCTGTGTTTTTTCCTGGCAGTTCATCAGCTACTCCTATCTACCCTACCCGGATGCAATCTTCCCCTCAGAAAATGCAAAGGAGAACGATTCCTCTATTTACTCAAATCACAAGTTCTTGTGTTGTGCCAGGCATTTGCGGAGGTGCTGGTGGGCAAAGAGGAGCTGTTACATGGGGGCATTTCTACCACTACCTTTGACAGCCCACCATGAGCCCAGTGTTGTGGTGCAAGACACTCATTCCAGTGTGTGCTTAACGCAACCTGCAGAGTGGAAGTGGGAGAAGATCTTTGCAAATCATTGTGTATATCTGATAAGGGTCTAGTACTCAGAAAGTGAAACAAAAACTATTGCAACAAGCTAGGACTTGGAAAATATAAACAGTGTTTACAACACAACAATAAAAGGACTAAAACATCAGTTTTACACTAAGAATTTCAACAGATATTTCTCATGAAAAATATAGAAATGATCAGCAAACCTGTGAAAAGATGCTTGTGGAAATCAAAACCACTTCATACCAGCCTGGTACACACAAAAACATCACATCAAGTGTTAGGGAGGTGGTGAAGAAACTGGAACCTGATGCAGGGTGGGTGGGCAGAATTGCTTTGAAGGGCAGTTGGCCGGTTCCTCAAAATGTTAACCACACAGTTACCATATGACTCCCTGGGTCCACTCCTGGGTATTATTTTTAATACTCAAAAAGTGGAAGCCACTCAAGTGTTCACTTTAGTGAACTGATAAACAAAATCTGATTACATAAACAAAGTATTTATTCAGCCATGAAAATGAATACTGATAAATGCTATAGCCTAGATATATTTTTTTTCCCCTTCCTCTTAGGTTTCCTCTAATTAAAAAAAAAGGCTCATTTGGATAATTTGGCACCAGCTCCTTTACAGATGGCATCTAAGGGAAGTTTGTCTTTTTCACTGTATTATAGATGGGAGTTTAATGCAAAAGTCCAAACTGAGAACTTTAAAATAGTTCTTAAACACAGTGACCCAATATTAGCTTTTTTAAAAAGAGAAAAATCCTAAAACAAACAAACAAACAAAAAGACAAAAAAAAACAACAAACCAGTAAAAATGATACAGAATTTCAAAACAAGTTGAGGAGAAGCTAACAATGATCTGAATATATTTCAAAAACACGATGCTAAGTGAAGGGACTTAGACACAAATGACCCCATACTGCACAAGTCCATGAAATACCCAGTAAAGGCAAATCCATAGACTGAACACAAGTAGGACACTTGCCGGGGACTCGGGGAGCAAGGCATGGAAGGAGGCTGCTACTGTGATGTTTTGAGGGAGACAAGGAAAATGTTCTAGAATTAGGTAATGGGGACATCATATGACATACTACAAGGCATAGGAGTCTGCACTCTAAGCGTGTATATTTTGGCATATGATTTACATCTCAGTAAGGTCTTTCTGGGGGTGGGACCACTCTGAGCTCAAAGCCAGCTCACCTTCAGGAAATGGGGGGGGGGGACACAGATGTGAGCATGTGGACACACCCAACAGCTTGAGCTCCACCGTGAAGCTGAGTGAAGCCAGAGAACTTCCTTCTGCGAGGCTTCCTTCTTGGACTGTAGAGCAGCTGCCTGTCCCTGGAATTACAGAGGGACGCTCCCTGTCATATCACTGAAGGCAGAATCTATTCTCTACCCACCATGAAATTCAGCCTTGTCAAAGACATTCAGTGAATGACACCTCCAGTAGACCTCCCCCGCCAAAAACAAAAACAAAAACAAAAACAAAAAAAAAAAACAGGAGCAAAGGCAAGAAGCAGCCTGAGAGACACGGAAATAAGTGAAGTTGGACGAAATGGGAATTTGCCACAGAGGGAGAAGGATGTGGTACTGGGTGCTCTGAGGAGGTGCGGGGTCAGCACCAGGAACTTCAGGTGGCTGGGAAGACTGGAGGAAAAACTGGACTACTGAGTGCTCTTCCGCTTTTCTGTACCCTATGAGGAGGCCTAGGTCAGCACCATGGGCCAGTGGGAGGCTGGGCTCTCTCTGCGCAGCCTGAACAGCACTGATTCTTTTCATGCTCTACCACCACCTTCTGATTTGAGCTTCCTCAGCCCCCTGAGGTGCTAACACCCCACACCCCACATCTGGTCCCTGACCAGGCTCCGGGACTCCCACACACTGAGGCTCTGCACTGCCAGGCCTCCCCACTCTTTCCATTACTTCCTCCGCCATTCCTACCCTCTTCCTCAAGGGCGACTTTCATTTCCTGTTCTCTGAAAGCTTCCCAGCTCTGAAAGCTCATGTTCTTCACTGTTTCCATGGCAGGACCTTGGGCTCTGCTGTATGGAACCCGCTGATCACCTTCTGTACTAAGGACAGCCATCAGTGCTTGAGGGGGCTTCCGAGCTGCCAGACCCTCGCACGACACTTCAGCTCTGGGCCCTCCTCACTGCCTTCTGTGGTGGGCCCCACTCAGCTCTGCTTCCCCAGAGGCACTGCCACCAGCTGACACAGCAAGCAACAGGGGGCCCAGAGCCTGACCCAGGTGGGCAGCCACATTCTGCGGGCACATCCTTCCCCAGGGCCGTCTGCCCACTGCGTTGGTGTGAGGGTCCTGGGGCTGCTTCCTCCTCTCTGGTATCTGCGCCGCCTCCTTCTGCATCACTCCCTTCTTCCACACCCAGGTGTGTGCATGTCCAAAAGCACACAGAGAAGAGCAGAAAGGAGGCTAACGCCAACAATGACATCTCACGGGGGAAAACAAGGTTTGCACCTGGGATAAAAACGGAGGACTCCTTCCCACAACAGCGAAGGCCACAGTTCTTTTCCACATTTACGCATTCATTTATGGACACCCAGTTCAAAAGTGAGCCTGGGGGTGCTGCTGCAGCTCTGAGACACTTCTGAGGCAGGCTGACATGCACCCCGGCCCCAGATTGCCTTCAGGGGTCACTGACCAGGATGGAGGGCTCCAAGAGTCTCACCCTGGCCTTCGTCTTTTCATCCCAAGATGACTTCCTGTTTCCTGGCCCTACTTCTCCTCCTCCCAGAGCAGGAGAGCCCAGCCCTTGCACGTGTTTCCTGCACACACGCTTGGCCTGTTGGTAGAGCTTTCTGGTATGCACTGACCTGGGAGGACACAGGGCCGTGGACGTGGAAAGGCATAAGTTCCTAATCAGTGACATCACCTTCTATCCTGGCACCTGGCAGAACCTGCGCCTGAATCTACAGGAACAGGATGTGCACAGGGTGCTACGCTTGGTCTCCTTTCCAATTAGCTGCAGCCCAAGCCCTCCATGCTGGAAACGCCTCCTGGAAGCCAGATGCTGGGTCCCACTGAGGCCCCCCTGCAGGAGGACAGGCGGCCTTTGATGCTCACATGCCAGACAGGGGCAGGATGGGCTTCCTGGAGGGTGACTCTCACTGAGCACGGTGGCCCAGAACAATGGCAAAAGCTGATGGAGCCGGGGCCTCACGCCCGTCTGCTGGCCCTGGCTCTTGCGATGGTGTGGAAAGCTGAGCATGGCAGACCGACACTTCCCCTTGTGGCCATCCGCACTTGGCCCAGATCTGTCTCCCAGCTCTGCAGCCACTCCCATGGGCCGACTGGACTGTCTGTGAGGACAGACAGCCTTCCTTGGAGCTGGGGAAGTCCTGGCCGGTGGGCTGTGGTTGCTTTCTGAGAATTTCTGGGCATGGTGGGGTTTTTTCCAATAGAGATCCAGCATTGATGCTTTGCTGAGCAGAGCACAGACCAGGGATGGTGGACCTCTGAGAGCTTTCAGTGATATAAATACCCTGTGGGGCACGCATGCCACAGTTCTGCCACCAACCAAGAGTCTTCAAGACATCTGCCAACGAAGCACCAAGCAAAGGATGCAAACAAGGGTAGGTACAGAGCAGAGAAGAAAGTCTGTCCCACCTAGAACACAGCCACCTACTGCTTCAGAATGGGACTGCTTCAGCAAAGCCTAGAACCAGGGTGAAATGAGCTTACACCTCCAAAGCACTGCCATGGGCTGTCCCATGGATCACACCACTGGAAGCTGGAGGACCAGGCCTGCTGCCTCTGGGGCACAGGAGAAGGGCTCCTATCTACAGCTACTTCCTGTCCACAGAACCAGACTCTAGCTATTCTCTTCTCAGGACCCAAGAGCTTTTGAAATGCTTGAAAAAAAAAACCTACTACAAAATCCTGGAATAGACGTGAAGAGAAAGAGATGCTACATATCCTGGCAACTGAGCTCCACTGGAGGAAGAAGACGCTATTGGTACTGGGGCAGACACACACCAAGGGCACGTGAGCCCATTCAGAGAGGCCAGCCCAGGAGTGTTCAACTCTTCAGAGTGACACAAGCAAACACTGCATTTCTGGGTCATTCTGGGTGGGCACCGCTGCACATCACTCCAAACTGGGGGAGGGATCTTCTCCTCAGGGATGCACTCAAGAGGGTACCAGAGCCAAGCTTCCTGTGCAACAGCTGTATACACCAAGGCTCCATGAAAGGCCAAGGGAGGAAATGTCAGGGGGCAAAGGTCAAAGCACACAGCCTCCTTTCCCCACCAGCCATCCTGCAGTGGCTGACATCCCGGATGGCTGGCGTCCTTTGTGGAGCTTTAGTACCGGTGCTTGGGATGGAGAAGCGCTCGCAAACAGTGGCTGCCTGGTCCTGCCTTGTGCTCACTGATGAGAGGCTTACAGGCTCCTCCTGGCACACATAGCAGGGACCCATCTTCACAGAACCACTGTGGAGGGTTCCTCCTGGCTGACTGTTGCCCAGAGACACAGCCCTCTCCTCTCTCAGAACTTCAGTAGCTCAAATAAGCTGCGTTTGCTTGTCCCTTAGCCCGTGGGCAAGGGGGCTCCGACAGCACGCTCTCTCCTCCAACCAATCAACTGCACAGAGATGTGTTTAGAACAAAAGCACCACAGTTCTTCCAAGTCCTTTGGAAGGGTCACAGTTTCCTTCTCCTTGGTTTCCTGTCATTTACATCCAGAGTTACACAGAACCTCTCCAGCCAGTTCTTTTCATAGCTTCCAAGCAGTTCCTCCTTTTCCAGCATTGTTACTGAACACACTATTCCCTAAATAGAGCTCTTCTGATTACAGCTGAGCTCTTGCTATCACTGGGGTGGTGAATTTATGGCTTTGCTTTCTCCTACCAGGTGTACTTGAGATGTCTCATCACCATGCTTTGTCCCTATAAATGAAAGACGTTCACTTCCTTCTCTTTCTTTCAAAAGGACCTTACATGATTTCTATTTTTAATAGGAAGCAAAAATATCTTTGGATCTGATAAACCTAAGTTATTTACAGGTTGAGCATTCTTTACCTGAAATGCTTAAGATCAAAAGTCTGTAGTATTTTGAATTTTGGATTATTGCATACATCCAATGTGTTCCCAGGAAAAATGCAGAAGTCATTTATATTTCGTCAGCGCTTTCTCCACAGAGTCTGAAGGCAGCATGAGCTAGTGTTCTCAGAATGCCTGCCTTTCCACTGTGGCCCACCGCCCAGGCTCAGACGGGGCATTTTCCATTTGTGGCATTGGGCTGGTGCACAAGAAGCTTCAGATTTTGGAGTTTGGGATTGAGGATGTGCAAACTGCTGTTCAGAGCACTAAATATCTGGGAATTCCCAGGCAGGAGCAGGATCAGGCCTCTGGGGTCACTTGAGGTTGAACGCAGAAGAGTTACATCCAAAGATGTCTAGCTGCTCCCTGCCACTGACCAGGTGACAGGGGGTTGGGGTCCTCAAGTATAATTATCTGCACAGAAGAAACAACTATCCTTCAGTCTTCTCAGTGATGGAGAAAGTCAGAGATGCCCAGGTCCCTCTCTCTTCTGGTAACTCCCCACATAATTCACAGGAATTCCTCTCCTACCCGGAAAATCTCGGCTCCCTCTGAGTCCTCTTCCCCTGGCTCCTCTGCGCTACACATCGGTGTTCACTTCATTCAGTTACGCCAAAGAACCTACAAATCGGCCATCTGTCACCTGTTAGCCCAGCACCAAGACATTGTCGGATCCACCATTCTTATCTGAGTTGGACAGATAGAAATGGAAAAGAACTCCAGCACTCCATGGAGGCCCGCAGACCCAGCAGGACCAACCATGGGAGCCTCTTCCCTCTAGCTGTCCATCTGCGCCACGCTTGCTCTGCCTCGGAGATTTCATTTTGGTTTCTCCTACACAGTAGCTTCTCTCTGCCCAGGGCCTTCACAATACTGTCCCCTCGCCTGCAGTATTCCCCATCACAGCTTCCACTGGAACTTGCAGTTATTGTTCCAGTTTTAGTAATCTGTGCAGTTATTGTTTATCTATCCATTCTTGCCTGTCTCCCCTACCAGAATGTAAACTCTACAAGGTCAGGGTCTGTGTCTCCTTTTTTCAGGTCATGTATCCAGTGGCCCCATAGAAAATCTTTAATCGATACTTGTTGACTGAATGGAGTGCCTGGTTCACAGCTCAGAGAGTGTCAAGGACATGTTCAAGGACAATCAGGTTAGTATTTGAACTCCAAGGAACAGAGAATACTAGGAAACATTCATGATCATGGTGCTGCAAGGGGGTGTCTTACCATGAATGGCAGAAAGTTCCAGAGAAGCATGATGCTTCTGCTGCAGCTGAAGGGCTGTGAGCATCTGCAGGTGTGAGCATGTGCCCATGTGTGCAAAACTCAGTGAGTATGGGTGTGTGTCTGCCCCACTGCCCTCTCAGTTCTGCTCGGCAGGAGAGCCCCTCTGGAACCCACATTGGAGCGTGAAGGATTCAGGAGTTGTCAAGATAGGCTCCTCCTTCAGAGATGTCTTGTGGAGAAAGCGGGGCCTATCGCCAGCTCCCCCACGTACTCCCTGTGCTGTGATAGCCCTGCCATCCATCCACTTGGCCAAGGCCAGGCGCCAGGCTCCAGGCTCCAGGCTCCAGCTGTGGCAGATCATCTGCTGAGTGAGCACAGAAGCCGAAGCCATTCTGAGCCCACCTCTGCAGCTTCCGGCCACTGCGCCAAGCTGGTACTGAGAGGCGGGCTCAGCCACAGGATGGGCGGCCAGCCTGGCCAACACTCACTCTCTCTTCGTTAAACAGGCTTGTAAGCTCCCTTAATTGCACTGCTCCTTCTCATCGACACTGCTCTTCTTGTCTCCCAGCCTGAAACTGGGAACTGCTGGGCCTCAGGGGGACTCATGCGTTCATGGGAGAGCCCTAGAGCCCCAAACAGCTGAAGAGTCATGGGGGAAGCAAGGACAGGGAGGTAGAACTCACACAAATAATCGTGAATGTTTATGAAGTGCTTCCTGTGTGCCAAGCACTGTTGTAAGCATCTGATGCATGTCAACAACCATAAAGAGCCAGTTGACAGACTGGGGTGCAGACGTTGTATCCAAGGCCACCCTACTGGTAGGTGGCAACATCAATCGGGATGTGCAGGCAGCAAAGGGGCGCTCCAAGAGGACACAGAGTTTCAGTTCCACAAGATAAAAGCAGTTCTGGAGAGTGGTTATGCAGCAATATGAATGTACAAAACCCCACATTGTGATGGAGTGTGTATTTCACTCAATAGTAACACAACAGTCAACATTCAGGCAACTAGAGGAAGCCTGAGATTTCCTTGGCAAGTTCTCTGGACTCCTAGGACTGCAGGGACAAAGGTCAGTGGGGATGCTTTCTAAGGAGAGATGGAGGCAGAGGAGAGGCCATGCCTGCCCAGGGACAGAGGAACTCCGATTTACCTGACATACTGGTCCCCTTTAAGAGCAGTCACAGCAAAGAAATCTGCTGCAAAATCAACCTTTGAAAGTCAGCAATCTGGGCATTTTAAAGATCAGAGTGTGGCCTGCAGACCTCATGGACTCTGGGGCATAAGGTTCAAATTGTGGTCTCTGCCATGTGCCCTCTGAGTCAAATTCAACAGCAGGTCCAACCTTGCCCTCCCTTGGAGAAATCTGATTTGGTTCTCAGTTTGTTTTGCAACCAGCATCGTGGATAGAATTAAGCTTGTGAACTGAGCCACCACTGCCCCTGCTCCTGCAGGATACGCTGGCAGTACCTGGGCCACTTGCCTGCAGGCCACGCGCATGCTACATACATATGTGCGGGAGCAGGGGGAGGGCAGGGCACTCCGGTACGTGGGCACACACACAAGACCAACTCCATGAAGGTTAGTAAAGGCGTTTTCAACTAAAAAGTTAGAAAAGGGAAGACAATTTGCATATTAACAATGACAAACAGATCTCCGAAACAGGGAAAAAGTATAAAAGCCACAGGAGATAGAAATGTCAAACCCTGCAGGATGGGGGAAAACGCCAACATCATTGCTGCTGAAAAAGCTCCAGCTGCTCCCTTTCTGCCTCCTGTCAGAGGCTCAGTCCTTTAGCCCTGCTCAGAGCGCCTTCATCCAGGATTGATGCCAGCCTTCCCTCAGCCCAGGACCACCAGGCCCCTCCCCACTGTCCTCATGGCAATGCGCCGCTGGGGATCCCACAGCCTCGAGGGCTGCTCAGATCTTGGGCTCCACCCTAACTCATTTCTTATCCCTCTCCCTCCACCCCACAGCTCCCAGACCCTGCCCAGAGAACACCTTGACCTTGCCCACAGGCTGGTGAAACAAGCCTGCCTTCTCCCTGCCCAGAGCTGTTTCACCCAGTCACCCAGAGGAGCAGGCAGAATTAATTTTGCATTTTAGCTACATAATGACCTCTAATCGTATGGTTAGAGGCCTGCACATTAATGCTGGAAAACTCAGCCATAAACCTGAAAGGGTGATTTCATTTATGTCCTCCCTATCCACTCCTTTCCAATAAATCACCCTCCTACAATGGCAAGGTGGTGGAGCCCCAAGCAGGGGGGTCAAGGCCACCCTGACTGAACCCCTCATTAACATCTGGCAGCTCCTGCCGCCATGCTCTCTGGGGCTTTAGGAATGCAGGTGGTCAGCAGGTGAGAAGCCGCCTCGCTCAGGGAGGCGGTGCGCAGGCTGTGTGACGTTTACTCATGTCTCTCATAGAAGAGATTTACTTAGCTGTGAGCTGGAACCCAAGCCTGCGTGCTATAGGAGCTGTGGGTCCAGGGTGTTTTCCGGGGCAGCTGGGGGCCTCTGGGTTCTGGCCGGCGGCCACTGCTCACAGGTGCACACACAGCCAGGAGGGAAGAGCTGGCTCCCTGGAGCACTAGGCGTGGGTCAGCGGTGTGCTGGGGCTGCTGAGCAAGCAGTCTCTTAGGCTGGCCTGTCACATGCTTGCTGGACCAACAGGAGTGCCCCTAGCTCAAGCCCCAGTGTGAAGCTCGGCGTACATGGAGAGCCTGCCCAGCACTACCCGAGGACAGTGCCTGCCGTCAGCGGCCTGGGTGCCCGCTCAGCTTCAGCCCCACTGGGCCAGGCTCCTTGACCTCACTCCCCAGCTCTGCAAACAGCCTTGGGGGCTCCAGGCCTGCAAATGCTTAGCTTGGTATAGGTGCAGACTTGACTCAAGCTTGGTAAATATTGTCAGCTATCGCTTTAGTGCTTATGCTGAGAACAGGCAAATGTCAGGCCCCCATGGAAGCACTGGAAAACAAAGACGAGGATGACCCAAGCCCAGCTAGAAGAACCATAGAGGCCTGAATTCCTCTACCAAAGAGGGAAGAGGCTGGCAATGGGCCCCAGTGCTAGAAGGCCAGGTACAAGGCCTGACTCTTTACTCTAGTTGGGTGACCCTGGGCAGTGATGTGGGCTTCTGGGCCAGGTGCTGAGGTCAGTCCTTAGTCCACGGAAAGGCTCAGGATTTGTGAGCTCAAGACGACATGGCATGGGCAGCTCCTGGGGGCACCTGAGGGCTAGTGGTTTAGGGCATAGAGGTCCTGGGCAGAAGAGAATGGAGAAAGCGGGAAGGAGGCCAAGCAGACAGGACTATAAGCTCTGAGCCAGAAACCTACAGGGGAAGGGGGCCTCTGGTTCCATCATCTAACAGCAGACTCCCCTGCTGGCTTCAGGAAGAGATGCAGGAGCTGGTGCAGGGAGGCGCCTCCTGCCTCAACAGGCTTGGGGCAACCAGTAAGCGCTGGGGGGTGAGGGGTTGGGGGGATTGGGGGGTTGGGAGGGGTGTAAAAGGCTCAGAATTGCAAATATAGAAGGCGCAGGGTCCCATTCCAGAGCCACATCTCCCTCTCCAGTACTCAAGCTGCCTCTAGGAGGGCAGGCCACAGGCCAAGGTGAAGGCACATCACTGCCCCAGTTTAGAAGCCCTGGGACCTCCCCACCCCAACTGCTCTGGACAGGGTTGGAGCCTACCGATGACCCGACTATGCTTCTCCTGAGTTCACCATCTAGTCTACACCTGTGTGGGCCCCACTGGTACCACACTCCCAGCCACAGAAGTGCTAAAGGCGAAATAGCATTCCTTGCTATGTTTAGAATTTCAAAACTGTCAGCCACCGGAGTGAAGAGCAGGCTTCCAGCACTCGCAGGCCTGAGTTCAAATCCCTGGCCCACCACATACTCGCTGGGTCAGTGTAGACAAGTTCATCTCTTGGTACCTCAGTTTCTTCACTTACACAAAGGGAGCAGCCACTGTGCTTCTTAGAGCTACCTGAGGGTGAAGCTGGCAAATACAGGCAGACGCTGGTAAAAGAGAACAATGTCACCAGGAGGTGGGAGGGAGCGGCGGTAGGGCTCTGTGGCACAGCAGAGAATACAGCGAATAGTGATGCGTTAGAGATCTTGAAGTTGTGAGTGTTCAACGCCCTCCTCACCACTGACGATTGGTCATTTAGGGTGCTGGATAGGCTAGGCGCCCTGATTTGATCCTTACTCTATATACATATGAATCAAGACATTGTGTTGTACCCCATAAGTACATACTACTACTGTATACATTGAAAACATTTTTTAAAAATGTAAAACTAGCTTCTAAACTAGCTCAGGTTTGTGGTCACATAGCCACCTGTAGCAGAGCAAGGTGTGAATAGACATTTATATGATTCTGCCCCCCTGTTGCTGGATCACAGATACAGTATTTGGAAGCTATACACAACAGTTCTAGAAACTTAAGATGCTCTTAAACAAAAATGAAAAAGCCCACAGAAAAACCTGACAGAGCACTTTGGCACACTGAACCCACATTGGGAAGATTATCAGTGTTGGAACCATGACATGAATATCTAGATATCAAAAAGCCTGTCTTAAGTTTTCTAAATCATAATGGCACGCACAGGTTAAACCATGCCACACACAGCTGCTGGACTAATCTTCCTCACATGCCACTTGAGGCATCACAGTTTCACTAAACAGGTTGCCAGATTACTACCAGGAAAGTTGCTTGTAGCAAGAAACAGAAGAGAGAACCAACATTTGGTGAGAACCTTCTCTATGCCTGGCCCTGGGCTAGCATTTTATAGACAATTCCTTACTTCAACTTTACAAGAATGCTTGTAACACAGACGGTATTGCCCCCATTTTAACCATAAGCAAACTAAAGCTCAGAAAACTTCAAGGAACTCTGGTGGTGGCAGTGGCAAAGCTGGCATTCGAATTCCACTTCAAAGTCTATTTCTCTATGATAAAAATATAAATATGAACAGGAAGGAGAAAGATTGGAGCAACAACAGCTGATTTTTTTTTCACTCAGCACTTACATGGAGCCAGGGATATGCCAGCTTCACATATGCTAACCAATTAGTTAAATTATTGACTAAGTAAATCTCAAAACGGTCCCATAAGATACCCACTTTACAGACGTGGAAACCAACATCAATCAACACTACCCAAGACTGCGTAATTCAGAAGCTGTTCTAATCCATGCTTCTTATGTCGAATTAAAAGTCTATACAACAGTTCTTCCTGGATTATACCCTCTTCGTTTTGCTCTCCCATCATTGAATCAGCCTCCTTCCCTTTTTAATAAAAAGCAGGGCTCAGAAATCCCCTCTCCCTGTGTGTTCCCTGGGAAGGGACGGCCACCATGGGGACTGTCCAACACTTGCTCCCAGACCCTGGCTGGAGGAGCTTCGCTCTGATACCTGTCCTAGGTAAGAGAGGCAAAGGACAGCTGAGCCTAGGAGTCCTTATTACCATGGCCTCTAATGAGCCCTCAACAGCACTTCAGCAGAGACACTTTTTAATGTGAGTGGGTGGTTTCCTTTTACATCATCAGCTGGGAAGGCAGCCAGTTACTCAGCTATGAAATGCACACCCTTCTCCCACTGCTCAGGGTGACAATACCCACAGGAAAGGGAGATGGGTGTTCTGGCTCTCCTTTTCTGGCTGACTGGGTTTTTCTCCTCTGGAGATGCAAGGAGCAAAGGCTGGACAGCATGAATGGTTTACACCCAGCCAATGAATGGAAGAACTTACGTGTCCCACAATCAGAGTGACCATATGTTGGAAACCCAAATCGAGACATACGATGCCTATGAGTGAAATAAGAAAGCACACTGGAAATCAGGAATGTTTGGGAGACCACAGTAAGAAGGAAATGCAGCCCACAGTGGATATCTGAGGAGGACGCTCACCTTCTCCTTAAGGAAGCTCCCCAGCCCCCTACTGTGTCTGCCAGGGGCTCATTGTTTCCACTCACCTGGTAGTCACTCAACCCTATGCAACCCTCTACTTAGTATGACCTACATTCCTACTGGAGAAAGGCCACTGGAATCAGGAACACAGTTCCAAAGTTAAACAACATCACAACATCATCCGACCTTCCAAAGTTCAAGCTCTTCCAGCTAGAGCTGTCGCTAAGAACTTTGAGAGGTGACAGACATCCTCCATTACCACAACCTTGAGAGCAACAGCCACAGCCACCTGTGGCCATGGAGCCTTAAAACTGAGCCAGTACAAATAAAAAATTGAGTTGTAAATGTTATTTGGTTTTAATTAACCTAAATGGCCCCATGTGGTTGGTATGTTCCCTACTCCTGTAGCTCCAGACGATATTTAGAAAAATATCTAACATTGACATCCAGCACAAATGAGTAGGGTGTACTTATAGTGGATAGTCCGAACTCAACTAATAATGCACCAAGCACTTCCTGTGCTCCAGAATGGTGCATTTCCGTGTTACTTCCTACGATCGTCACCTCAGCTTTAGGAAGAGAAGCACCATGAACATATCTGTGATAGCTACACAGAAATGGAGTCAGAGAGTCAGGGAGTGGTGGAGAACCAGGAGCCAGGACAGGCTGCCCAGGGCCCTCACCCTCCACCCCTACCCACTGGGATTCCATGCTGGGTGGTTTACACCTGGATACTCTCTATTGATTTCCCTGAAGATTTGAATAATAAGGTTTTCTGTCTTTCCTATCTCAAGGTTCACTGTGGTAGCCCCTGAAATGGTTTTAAGATCCTGAAAGACCCCACTGAGCCTGATTTAAGAACCTCTGAAGAAAAGGCCGGATGAGAAGCGCATGCCCCAGCTGCCGAGGCCGAGACCGAGGCCGTGGCCACGTGTCGGTGCCCACAACTGCCCAGCAGCACCTCCCTGCCACTCAGATGCCTTGCTGAGAGTTAACCAGGAAGGAAATAAGCAACGAAGCACCTTCTTCCAGCCCCCACTCAAATTCATAACAATATTAATGATTCCATTTAAAAACTCATTACGCTGTTTAATAAAAATTCAGATTTCTTTTCCTAACTTTTTCAGGAAAAATGTGTCTGACAGTTCCCAGAACCTATTATTATTATTATTATTATCATTATTGTTGTTGTTGTTGTTATTATTATTATTATTATTATTATTATTATTTTCTGACAAGGTCTACATAGCCCGGGTCAGCACTGAATTCACTCACAGTTGTCCTTCTGTCACAGTTTCCTGAGTGCTGAGGTGAGCGGTGAGTGTCACCCCCTGGCTCCTTACCTCTATCTAACGATCACATTTTCAGCAGTCAGGCTGGGTGGGTTGAACAGACCCCATCCTGAGTCACAGGGCTGCTGCAGCTTTAAAGGGGTACTGGACACAACGCATCTCCCCTACCCAGGACCTCGGATTTCCATGTCTCCTCTCCACACCTCTCCTTACTCCCAGGTTCCCCCACAGGAGCACAGCTAACACCACAGTTACAAATGCTCCTGGCATTGTCGGTTTCTCTCCTAAGAGGGTGCTTCTTGCCATGTGACATGGGAGGTTTGGATCTTTCATGCTTCTCAGTTACCACCGGGACTCGGACGGGGAAATGTGCTAACGATGCTGGCCTGCTCAGGACAGCTGTCTCCAGGGACTGTCACCATTCAAAACTCAGTCATTCTTGAACTCCGAAAAGGCAAAGTTATCAACAGGACTCAGGAAGGGCAGTGATTTAGAGAACGATGAAAAGAATTGGCAAGAGAAACAGAAAGGAAGGAAACAAGAACAACATCTCCTGTCACGTAGCAATGAGATTGACTGGTGCTCTCAACCTCATGCCCCTGGCGGGTTCCAAATCATTCTTCATGACAAATAAAAGAGGAAAGACCTTGGTTGGTAATGCACCCGTGTTTCAGTTTTATTAAAGGTGGCCTTCAAAAGAGAGCTGGCTCTTTATGCTAGAGGTAGTACCCACAAACTGCAAACCTGGAATAGAGAGGCCAGGAGCATTAGCAAATGTTTTAAAGAGAAGTAGGTGCAGAAATGGCACAAGACTCCTGCTCCACTCAATTCCCAAAGCCATGAGACAAATGCAAAGCAGTATTGAGGGAGAGTTTCCCTTATGGTCTCTGTCCTCTTTCCAGTGTTGCTGAGTACCAAGAATCCAAGACTCTGACATTTCTTAGGGAGGATCCATAAGGGGTGAGTTTATGGGGTTACTCTGGGACAGATAGAAATCTTGCTTACTGCTTGCTATAAGAGCAATGCATTCCCCAAATTTAGTGCTCATCTCTGGTGACAACTCACGGGATGCAGGCCTGCACCTGGCTCTCAACACCATCCCTATGGTACTTGCAAAGCAAGAGGTGCAGAAACACAGGACAGTGGCTATGCCCTTTGGCTCTGCCCTAGGACTGCTGCATCTTCAGAACAACTAGGAAATAAGAGCAGGCTAAGGTTTTAGTTTCTAGCAAATTAGAACCAAATTACAGGTTCTACTATATTCTCATCAATAGTTCTAAGATAAACTAGTGAACATTTGAAAAAAAAAAAAAAAACATTGCATATAAGGGGTTGCAATATCCTTATATCATCTCAGGACACAATCGAGGTAATTCCACAGCAGTGTAATATGATATGCAAGACTAGACACCAGCATTTAGAGCCCTGTTCTGCGCGTGCTCAGTTCTGAGACCTTGGGTAAACTGCTTCTCCCTTCTGTGTCGTGGTGTAATCTTCCTGTACCTACTCAGAAGGACTCTTGTTATGGGCATTTAATGAATTCATGTGAAGCCCTCAGTGCAATGCACAGCACAGGGCAGGTCCCACAGTGGCTCACTATTGTGGTCACCGGTTCTGAAACTGCAGCGCTAGTCATATGGACCCCTTACACTTAACTTCTGAATATTTATTATTACTAAGAAAAGGGTGAAGTGGAGAACACGTGTTCAACAAGCGACATCTCCTTACTAAGGAAAAGCAGCCTCACAATTATATGAATGCATTTGATTACACTTTAAAAATAGACAAGGGTCAAAAACTTAACCAAAGAAAATCAGTTACCTCTAAGTTATGAGAAGGAACAGAAAAGCGACAAGTTGAAAAGCTAGAACTCTTGGAATGTTCTTTGGTAGATTTGATTTGTAAACCATGGAAAAATAGTTTATGGAATTATAAAAAGCATTTTCAGAACAATATATAAAACCCAAAAGGAAATGAAAGCAATTGCTCATGTCCTGTCATAATCATACAGAGAGAAACTGCTGCCAATTATTTTAAAACACACAGCGACTCTGTTCCTAGTGAGGTACAACTCATAGACAAAAAAGAGCTGCATAAACCCCTCAAGTCTCAAAGCTTAAATTATTTTTGGTGGACGCAGAACTTTTTTTTTTTTGAATCTTCTTCTTCTAGTTCTGCCCTAGGATAAAGACATAGATGAAATAAGAATATTTCTCTTGATAAAAGCAATACAATAAGGAATGACAAACAAAACTTGAATATTACTGGGATTGAGGTTAGGCCTCACCCTGGCTGCTAAGATCACAGGAAGAGGAAGCTACCCTGGATATGTCCTATAATGGAAGTGCAGGAGAAAACAATCTCTAATCTGAACTCAAAATGCCCCAAGTCTAAAATTATCTTGTGTGCTGACGTGGTATACAAACATGATGTGTCGATATAGACACAGTTTCAGTTTTCAGAACATTTTGGATCCCAGCTTTCTAGATTAGAAACACTCAGCCAGTAAAGACTACGCAAATATTCTCAAATCTGAAAGCTTCTGAAATCTGAAACACTTCCGGTCCTGGCACTGGGGTGTGGCACACTCCATCTGTATGAAGTGTCACCTAAAAGTGGTCACAGGGAGTCCAGGCAGGGGGCATAGGAACATGCCCCACGGAGCCTGCACAAAATTCTGCAGGACAAATGGTGTCACTGCTTTAATTTGTCACAAGAGAGCGAAACCTCTACAGTAAATCCAGCTTCAAGGACAAGTCAAGAAATTGCCAAGGCATTTTAGATCTGACTTACACAAACATTTCTTACACAAACTGGGATTTGTGGGCATTAATAAATTACTACCCTCAAGGCAAGACAATGGTTTTGTGATTCTAGAAATAAGTAATACTTGTAAATAAAATATCTGAAATTTGCTTCAGAACAAGAAGGCAGCAGGCTAGGTGACAGAAATAAGAAAGACAGACCACAAGCTGATTATCAAGCCTTGGCACATGGAAATAAATCCAACTATCTTTCTGCTTTTGAACGTTTGTCAAATTGTCCATCAGGAAGAAAAAAATATCAAACTATTTGAATTTTCAATTTTGGGTCAGATGTAATCAATTATGTTCCATTTTATCACCAAGTTACTAGACGCAGAGCTTGGCCCAGGTGACATCATGCTTCTGGGCCTCAGTCTCCTACTGTCAGAGGGGCACTGTGACAATAAAATGGACCTACAGAAGGGCCCCTCTGAGCTCAGTGTGGGGCACAGAGGCGTCCTCTCTTCTCCCAAGCAGATTTCCTGACACCCCAGCCCCCACAGACCGCATGCTGCAGAATCTTTCTTCCTGACTTCAAATTAAAAGTCTGTATGGCGGTCACAGATGACCCGCTTCACCTTTGCAGCAGGAATGAAATGGATTCTTCAAAGAAGACACTTGTCTTTTTTGTGATGAAAGCCATCTCCACTTCCCCCTTCATTTACATGAGGGGTGTGTGTGTGTGTGTGTGTGTGTGTGTGTATGTGTGCGCGCTTCCATACCGAAGGCACACCCAGCAGGACAAACAGAGAACACAAACACAAGAGAAAGCTGACAGCAGATGACCAAGCTGGCCCCCTCAGAGAGCCCCTCTGTGGGTCACCAGAAGCCATTGCCCTTTCCCCAGCTGAAGCAAATTCTGCCAAAGGCTTCTCCCCAGAACCCCCAGATGCTGTGTACACGTCGCTGCCTTCCTTCCCCGCGCTAGGCCAGAGCCTCCATCAGGGTTTCGCTGCTCCGCTATCCCAGCGCACTGGGGAACTGCGCCTGGAACTCACATAAAAAGGGCTGCCCGGCCCTTCCCCACACGCACGCAGGCACGCAGGCACGCACGCACGCAGGCACGCACGCACGCATGCAGAGGCCGCTTCTCTGCTCCCACAGCAGCCTCAGCAGGAAGCAGTCCTGTCTCTGAGAGGGGCTGAGTCATTGCTTGCACTTCTAAAATATTCCCGAACACATTTGGTCAATATTTCCCAACTCCACACCTACAAATGCATATGTATGTGTGAGCCTGGTGTGCCTTTTGCCCTCTCGATGTTTCCAACACTTGGTTGTTAAAATAGCTACTTTTATAGTTTGCTGGCGAGCAGGGGACTACACACGCATCAAGAATGCATCTCTGGAATCGGCGCCCTTACCCTCAGACCCCCAAGCCACACTCGCTGGTAAGTTATTCTATGTTCATACATCCTGATTCCCTCCTTTAACAAGAGGCAGTAAACCCCAGCTTAAATGCTTACATTGAGAGTTATAGCAGATCATGATCCTATATGTAAATAAAAACATAGTTTCTGGCACATATAATGCCGAATTAATGTTGACTGAGATTATTTACTTACACAGGTATTGGTACATGGTACATTCTCCGTGTTTGTTGAATGAATAAATAAGCGGTAGATCAGTAAATTTAACTTTCCTATTTGTGAAAAGAGGCCATTAGCAACCACAAAAAATATAATCTTAGGTACAGATGATATTTTTCATTTATTATATAATAAAATTAAATCCCATACAGATTCACTGGATCTTCTATGGCAAAGGTTCCCCACTAGGAAGAATTTACTACCAGGTCCATGAATGTTTAGAAAGTGCTTTCAAGCAGTGGAGCATGAAGGACAAGTTGGCGACAGTGACGTCAGGCACTATGAGACTCCTTACAGGAGGCTGCAGTGTTCTATGAGGGAGGAACCAAGAGCCTGGGCTGGGGGTGGGGGTTGGGGGGAAGCGGAGGCCCAGGGCAGTAAGGTGCCAGCCACACTCAGGAGCCTCAGGCTGTAGGAGATGGTGGCTCTCTGTTCTCTGGGCCACAAGTGGGACAGGAAAAGACAAGGAGGGTCAGTGATGCACCTAGGAGGCGATCAAGGAGACACTGAAAGAACTGTACACAGGCCACACACCCACCTACCCAGCATCACTCACAGCAGCCAGGAACCGGACACAACCCAAGTGTCCACCTGCAGGTGAGTGGACGCGAGGAATGCGGTACGAACATTCAGTGCACGACCTCGAGAAAGGAGGAAATGTGGGCAAATGCTGCACCGAGTGTAAACCTTAAGACCACCAGGCTAAGGGCAGCAAGTCAACTGCAGGAGGGGCCACACTGCCTGGCGTCACTTCTAGGAGGTGCTCAGGGCAGTGACCTTCACAGCAATACAAAGTAGAAGAGTGGTTTCCAGTCTGTTGAAATAAGGTGCATGCCCTTAACACTACCTAACCTTATCCTCGGTATCAGCGAAGGTGAGCAATCTTACACTGCATGCACTCAACCACAATTTCTACCCAAGGATGGGACACATGAGTATGGTGACAGGAGGTGGAGGAGCTCGGCCTCCACCTTCCTAAGTCTGCATGGATTCTTGGGTGGGCACTTGGCCACTCAGCCAGTGTTTTGAGTGGATTCTCTTACTACTTCTTGGGGCATGGGCCTGTTATTCACCTCTCTCTCTCTGACAGGGTCCCACTACACAGATTAGGCTGATCTTGAGCTTACTTTGTAGCCCAGGCTGGTCTCCAATTCACAGCTATCCTCCTGCCTCAGCCTCCCAAAAGCTGGGATTATAGGCATGTGCCACCATGCCCAGCTTCTTGCCAGTTTACTGCAGGCCACCAAAAAAGCTCCCTGAATCACTTCAGAAAGGTATGGCTTAGCGTCACACACTGGGCAGGCTGTTCAGCTCTCTGGACGTCATGTTCTTGAGGGACTTATGGAATCCTTGGCTGTCCAGAGTCCATCCATTAGCCATCTCCTGCTCACACAGCCCTGTGCAGACCCAGTCCAGTGCCCAAGATCTGTGACCACCAGAGGGCTCTGTAGGGGTGGAGGCTTATTCTCCAGGGTTGAAGGGTCTCCTAGGTTACACTATTTTAGTTTACAGATCTCTACTCCTCCTTTATTTCTATTTCCCATGTTCACCTGTGAGCCCCACAGCCTCCCTCACCTGCCGTCTTGTTTGTTCTAGCAGTGGATTTATAAAAATCACTCCTGAGTCGTACAGAAGAGCGAGGCAGCTTCACTGAGCTTGGGAGTGAGAAAGCTCAAGTCCAAGTTGCATAACCATAATGAGTGTGTACCAATTAAATGCTGCGAGGCCCGGAATGTAAACAGGACCGTCTGGTGAATGAGTTCCTCTCATTTTACTACAGGGAGATGTTGAAAACAGCTCACGTGGTTTTATGTAGGAGCAAAGCTTTATCTGATGAGAGTTTCAAAAATTCCCACGGAGCTTGGCGCTGGGATCCTCAGTACTGGCCCTAAAAGGCCTCGTTATTTCATATTCAACGGCTGAAATGACCAAGGGTCAAGGCGTGTACTATGCAAAAAGCAGATGCATAAATAATTGGGTGATGGAGTTAAGTCACTTTTCATGCCTGTGACATATGTGTGTATCACATTATTCTGGTGGGGACAAAAATAGCCTGTGGGGGTAGGGAGAGGAGTACAAGAACACAGCGAGAGCGCTGCAGTGCTAGGGATGGTGGCGGGCAGGGGATGACATGGGCCTTGCCACTAGCAAGCTGTATGATTCTGAGCAAGTGGTGTAATCCCTCCCAGCTTCAGCTTTTTTTTTCAGTCTACACAATAAGAAAACAACCCCAATCTCCTGAGCTTTTAAGAAGAAGGCATGAGAGTATCCCAGTAAAGCACCCATTCCTCGTCTATCATGGGTGGGACCCCCTCCCCACTGTGTATGTATGTGTGCTTGGTGGAGCTAGAGTTATTATTCAGGTTCATATGTGTCAGATGAACCATTAGCTGGTGACTTTGTTGTGACATTAATGAATCCTAAAATTGAATAGTTGTTTGAAGCCAGCATAAGGGCAATGCTAAAAAACTAAAGTCCCAAAGCTCTAAGACAGGGGGCACTGTGCTTGGCCACCTGGGAAGTCTTTGAACCTTGTCTTTAGCAGAACCATAGGTACTGACGTGCACCTAAAACAATACAGTTGTTCTACATGGAGGAAAGCAAGACTGAGGCCAGGGAAGGCCAACTGATTTAGACTTAAAAAGAGACACTACTAGATCTCAAAAGGTTTGAGTGTCCCCGCACAGTTTTAGAATCCATTAGATCTTGGCTGTGCTAATAAGACCTCTTGCTGCGAACCAAATTCCCTTTGTAAACTCCATTAACAAGCAGAAGGCAGGTGGGCAAACGTGAATGTTCTTAGGGTAATTATACCTTGCCTAGAAAGGGAACAGCAAATCACATCCAGTGACATCATGGGCTCAGAACTTTGCAGAGAGAAGGCATCTGTCCTGGCAGATCGATCAGACTGAGCCAGGCCCTCCCTGCACCCATACTAGAGGGCATCACTGTAAGAACTGTTTGTTACACATGAAGGAAGCCTCCCAAATGCAGTTACTACCCTGGCAAGTTTCGCCAATAGAAATGTTGCCCAGTTCCTTTGTGTCCCAGGGTGGCTGCTTGAGTCCCCCTCACGCCAATTTTGTTTTTAATGGATCCAAGAGAACTTTTTCTTAGAACACATGGAAAGTTTTGACTTGGAGAGTTCAGATTCTGCTAAGGATCCCAGTGCATTTTTAAAATGTTTTTGCCTTTGGAACAACAATAACAAATCGTTTTGATTTTCCTATCTGTGCATCAGTGCAAACCGGCACAGAAAATTGCTGAATATTACCCAGAACACCCACAGTCAGCCTGAGAGAAAAGATGGAAAATTTCAGCCCCAGAGGAATTTCCTGTGGGGTGGGGAGGAGGCAGCAGCAGAGGACGGGAGGACTGGGGTGTCTTGGATGCTGCAGGGTGTGCGCTGTGACTTTCTCCCACTGTTCCTGAAGTGGAGCTCTAACATTCCCTGTTGCAAGTACATGGGCTCCCCAGGGAACAAATCAAGTTAAAGGCTGAACAGTGAGCAGCATTCCTGGGCCCAGGTGCAACCAGTCGCCCCCACAGCCGATCCCACTTCTGCTCTCTTGGCTTATCTCATCCCGAACCGCCCGGCATCGAGGTCTGTCCCATAGCATCACTGCACGTGGCTCTAACCTTTTTGGGCTGTGAGCCTGGTGGATACGGTGGTCAAAGCTCTCCTTTACAGAAGTACACCTACACATAAACCTCCATCCAGGCTTCGAACAGTGTGGACCACCACACCCACTCGAAGCATATCCAAGGGTTCTTGGCTTCCAGAAGGCCAGTGAAGTGCCCTTAAGGAGTCCTGACATTCTCCAGCTAACTTCTGTCAGTTCTCACTTTAAAGCAGCGTTAAGTTTTTACACAGGTCAATGAACTCCTGAAGGCTGTGGCACCTTCAGATGGCATCTATATGTGGCTAAAGTAAGAGTGTGTGGGCACGCCTATTCGTTCTCAATTCTCTCTCCTCCTCCTTCTCCTCCTTCTTGCTCCCCCCCCACCCCCCCAGCAAAGCTGAGCTGGGGATGGAACATTCATTTAGCTTATTCATTCCTGGCAAAATGAAGTCATTACAGGGAGCAGAGGTGGCTTTGGCACTCGCAGGCATGCAGAGGAGCCAGGCTTGGTTACCTTTTATCCCTCCAATAAACAGAGCCCCTGAATGAGCTGCATGTGCTCAGCATTCTCTGCCCACGTATACACTTTGCTGGTAATGCCTACTGGGCCTGTGCAGAACCTGCCCCCAGGTTATTTTTAAACACACTATTTGGGGGGAAGGGAAAAGAGGTGGGGGAAGGGACGTAGTTCGGGCTCTCTGGTGCCTGACTTGCAACTGAATGACCAAGTAATCACGAAACAACAACTAAGCCAGAACTTGGAACTTAACTGTTTTCATTTTCTGCATCTAGTCAGCGATTCTCTGGGGCATTATGGGGGGTATCTGGGTGTCTAAAAGACGTAGAGCTCTGAGCAGAGGCAGCCACCACACAGGAGCTCACCCCCATTTGAAAGTTATTGGTCAGCGTTCTATGTGTGTAATAGGCTATCCAAGCCTAACGAGGCAGGATACTCTCTGCTGTGGATGTTTGAAAGGATAGCTTATGCACTCAGGTAACCAGAATTTTCTAGGCTTCAGGCATAGCCAGTGTCAGGGACCCTACCCACCCTTTCTTTCATCTGGTCTATTTGCCTTTGCCTAGTCTTCACTTCTGGACACATGGCATTTCTGCATATGGCACCAATATGGGCACTAAACTCATACTGGCATTCTTATTTTTTCAGCTAGCATTCCAAGAAGAGAAGGTGGCTGTTCTGTCTCAAAATCCAGTTTTCTAACTCCTGGTAGATTCTGATTGGCCCACTCCTTGAGCCAATCACCATGAACCAGAGTCCTATGCTGAGCAATGATTGGTCAGGCCTGGATCATATGACTATGTTTCAGTCCACAGCAACCACCTGGGATTGGAGGCTGTTACCTAGTGGGACAGGGGAATACCAAGATCCTGGATACACAAACAAATATGCACTACAAAGACTTGTTCATGTAGCATTTCAACACAAAGACCCCTCTAGTAATGAAGGATGCACTACCCAGTGAAGAGTAAGGTCACTGACCTCAAATACCAGCACTAACAACAGCAAACCACAATGCTTTATCGAAACAGCACTTGAGGTGGTTTCAGTCTTCTGGGGTCATGAGCCTGATCAAGAATCTGGAAAAAAGCTTTCCCCTTACAGAAGCTATCTCATCTACTCTCACACAATGCTTGTTGGAGATCTAGGAACGAAAGCAGATAAAGTAAAGATGGTTCTTAAGAAAGCAAGTAGTCTAGAAGGAAACTGAGGGGGGGAAAGCATGTCATGGGGCAAATATCTAAAATCCATTTTTTTTTTTCAGTTGAGAACAATATCTGTACTCTAGGCAGGAAAAACTCAGCTCTGTAGCCTCCTAGTCAGGCACAGTAGAGGGCTGTGGGGAAGGCAGCTCTGATATTCTCATGGAGGGAAAGCTCCGTTGCATGCATGTTGACATTTCCCCAGCTGGCCCTGGGTCTCTCTGGCTCCATATCCTGTCTATCAAACACTTCCATCCTAAGTTCTAATGTCCCATTGCAAAGGTTCTGTTGTGCATACACTCCACGTGTATGGGACCCAACTACCCTCAAATGGTACTTGTCTCTGCATTTTAAGTTTTCTTCTGAAAACCAGCAACAGCGGTTTTCTTTACCTGTCCACCTTTAATTAAGAAAATGTGGTTTTTTTTCTTTTCCATTTTGGGGTCCCCATTCCTATCAGATAGTAGACAAGGTGCAGGGTGCCCCTATAGCGATACTTACTGAGCAGTAAGTGGCCATTATTCCTGCCAAGAATTCTGTGCTGGGCAAGCAGCCCTGTCCCTTCTCTCAACCCAGGCCCATAGACTCAGAACTGCACAGAGCACTGTGGAGTCTGCTGTGGTATTCTGAGCTATAAACCAGCCATAGGTAGCCACTTCCTTTTTCCTCCTTGTTTTCTTGTCTGTTTTCATCATCATCATCATCATCATCATCATCATCATCATCATCATCATCACCATCATCATCACCATCATCATCATCATTTTCTGTATTTAGGACAGGCTCTATAGGGTCTATAGGGTCTCACTATGTAGATTGGACTCGTAGTGATTCTCCTGTTTTCAGTCTCCCAAAGTGCTGGGATTAGAGGCATGTACCACCACACCCACTCTCAGTCACCCCGTTCGCTGTGCTCTATGCAGGCACTTTAGTCTGTTGAGCCATCAGGCTGGCCCTTCTTTTCCTTATCTGCTACTCAAAAGGGAGATGTAATCTGAAGTTGATGGTTTGGCACACAGAGCCCAAGGTGGCAGGCTGCTGATGAAGACGCCAGATGGTTCAGAGACTTCCATGAGTTGACAGCTTGGTCTACTTGGTTTCCAGTCTCTCTTTACAAAGCAGGGGATATGGAAAGCGTAACTTAGCATTCTAACTACACAATGAATGGCTGAGGATGAGGCACCAATGTTTGGGTTCCCCAATCCACAGAGGTGGCAGTGCCTGTTCACTAACGGGGTCCCCACAGATGGGACCTGCCCCAAAGTCTGCTTGCATAACACTTCTGTGCCTTTCTCCACTATCCTGTGGAAAATGTCGTAGCAAGGCCAAAATGGCGGGTTTTCAGCTTACAATCTCTCTGAGCTAAAGTGAACTTCTAAAGTTTTCAACAAATGTAGAGGAGGCTAAAGCCACAAAGATGTTCATCATTTACATCCCCAAAGAGTGTATCCCAGCACTGCTAGATTGACAAAATATCGTATCATTATCTAAAATGATGAATGACACCTATAGCATTTATACAGAGTGAACATCCTTGGTCTAAAAGATCCCAACTCCAAAGTGTTCTAAAATCCAGGACTTCTTGAGTGCCAGCACAATGCTCCAAGAATTTCAGATGTTGGAGCATCTTAAATCTTAGATTTTCAGACTAGGCCTGCTCAATGAGCAACTTCTATGCAAACATCCCAATACCTGAAGTACTCTGAAATCTGAATTTCATCTAGTCTCAAACACTTTGGATAAGAAATACTCAACCTGGGGCCAGCAAGATGGCTCAGGGGTCTAAAGCAACTGCTTAGGCGAGCTTAGGCAACTGCAGGGACCGTGGTTCAATCTACAGCACAAGGCCTACTCCCAGAGCAGGCTGAGCTGGCAATAATTAAAAAAAAAAGAAAGAAAAGAAAAATTCAACCTATAATGTATCGATTGATAAAAAAATGTAGGTACACTTAGATAACATGGTCTCCATGGAATGAGAAAAGGTTTGAATAAAATAAACATAAGTATTGACAGAAATTTTCAACAGGTGCCCTGATTACAAATTATTTTATTTTCTTATTATGCATTTGTTTTTGCCAGTTTTACTAAATTGCATATTCATTTTTTTTAAAAAAATTTGAACCAATATGCTGCCAAATGAAGAAGCCACATGTTAGAACCCAAAGGGCCCCTCATACATCACACTGGGACAGTGGCCATGCTCCAAATTAATACTAATCACCTTCCTGGCTGCTGGGGGTGGCACCGGCACTCCATGTACTTTGAGATGAGACACAGGAGGGGGTCTGCAGGAAGAGAGGAGGCCACTGGTTTAATTTGGGACTGAAGAGGTTGCTATTTTCAGCTCCGTAAGATGGATTACATCCCAGGCTGAAAATCGGGATCCAAGGGTTCTTATCAAAAGACCTACTACCATGTTTGGATAAGTCAATTTCTTATCCATGCTTCAGTTTCTACCTCTGGAAATCGAGATGCATGGCCCTCAAGAGCGACAGGGCAGGATCTATTGGTCCCCACCATGTACACCCTCCAGGCTAAAGGAAAGTCTTGCAAGGTAAAACTCAGATTCACTTTACTCACAAGGCAAGGAGCCCAGGGCAATGGAGACTCAGCCCATACTAAGGAGGCAGGTACATGGAGGAGCAGGAGTCAAATGTCAAAATTCTTGGGATCCTGTGTCCAAGTTAGAGAACCTAAGGTCACCGAGGTGGGGAGCACAGCAGTGACCTCATGAACCATGGGGTGTCAATGATGAGCTGCTACAAATGAGGCAACAATTTGGGAGAAGCAGTGGGGGCCACCAGTGCGCTTCCTAGGATGTGGCTAAACATGTGTGGAAAATGGCATGTGACCAACAGCTGGGACAGAAGGACTGGATCCTGGGCAAAATGAATAGACCACTTTTACAGTGTCACTCAACTAAGGAAAGAAATGAATGAGGGGGGCTTCAATATCAATGAAGTTACATGAATATAAAGAGCGAGGCTTGCTCTCCTAGGAGAGATGGCTGCTTAATTATATTCTTTCAGAAGGATTGCAGCCAGGGTGTATTTGATCACACCTGACCCACACTCTTTGGAGAGTCAAAACACATTTTACCCAATGTCAAGTTAAAATAAAAACTCATCAGAAGCAAAATGACTCTTTGCTCCCAGGGCTCTGAAAAGAGATTTGGTTCTCTTTCATCGCTGACTGGTATTCTGATGACCTTTATACTAAACAAACACTTGGCAGATGAAATCAGAGAATAATTCTCTTTGCATCATTAGCCAGAACACCAAGGGTTGCTCTGGGTTTCAATATAAGTGACAAACAAAGAAACTATGACATTCTTGTCTAACATAGGAGCCTCCCAGCTTGGAGCAATTGTTCTATGTAATCAAGCCCATGGCCAGGGCCCTCTTCTCTCCGAAAGGCAGGAGGCCTCCTACAGGAACCTTTCCCTGAGAAGCACTTCCCCCAGTCCCTCCCATTCTTTCCACAGCAGCCCTCCTCAGCAGAAGCTGGCAGCCATTCTCTACCTCTGGGTTGTCTTACGTGTTGGTGTTGGTGTTGCCTATGAGCTTGTGTCTGCCAAATCACTTGATCTTGATCCCAACCTACACTCTGAACTCTTACCACATGAGAAAGGCCTGGGGAGAAACTCCACACACAGAAGAGTCACTCACAAAGGGGTGTATACAGAACTCATGGGGTCTCAATATACTCTGTGGACTGCACCGATGTGAGCTTCCTGGGTGTTGGATGACTTTGCTTATTTTGCTGGCAGAGGATGAGACCCAAGGCCTCCTGACTGCCAGGCAAGTGCTCCACCTCTGAACCACACCTACAGCCCAACATCCTGATTTTGACAATGGATTCTATTAGACATAATAGCAGCATCACTGGGGGAGCTGCAGGAGACTTCCTGTCCTTAGCAACTTGTGATTGATTCTATAATTATTTCAACTATTTATTTATGTGCTTATGTCTTTTTGAGACAGGGTCTCATTATGCAGTTCAGGCTGGCCTTGAGCTCACTTTTGTAGCCCAGGCTAATCTCGAACTCACACAGATCCTCCTGCCTCAGCCTCCCAAGAGCTGAGATTACAGGCGTGCGCCATCATGCCTGGCTCAATTACTAGTTTTAACAAGTTTAATAAACTTATGAGGATGAGGCCTTTGAAAGTCATTAATAAAATCACGTGGGTCGGTCCTGCTCCAGTCTGATAACTATTCTTGTAAGAGGAGGAAATTGGGGCAGAGAAAGAGACCTCAGAGGTGTGTGGCACAGAGGGACAAACATGCACACAAGCAGTGGTGCAGTGGCCTTTTGCAGGCCTCAGAGAGGGACCCTGGGGGAAACCAACCACCCTGCACTTTCACGGTGACTTCTAGCCTCCAGAACTGTGACACAATACACTTCTGCTGTTGAATCCTCCGGAGTGTGTGCTTTGCTGGGTCTGACCTAGAGCACTGATAGAGTGCCCGCATTCTCCATTTGTCTTGGTTTGTCCCCATGTAATAAGGTCCCCAGACCTTGACAAACCTCTTTAAGAGGAAAAGAACAAAAGTGTGGTAGAACTCCACCAACGAGAATAGAAGTCACAAATTGCTTCTCGGCCTTTTGGCTAAGATCAAGTGAAGAATAGAAGTCACAGCACAGAAGAGCTAAGCATCTGTAGCCCCTCCCTGCTACATTCTGTAGCCCCTCGCTGCTACATTCATCAGGCTGGTGCCCAGGGAGGGTATCCACATATGGAGGGTAGATCGGAAGCTTGCATGGTAAGCCCAGAGGGCAGGGCCACTGAGGGTGAAAAAACTGTAAGGAGTCAACATAAGGAAAACTTACCAGTGGCGCTTGCAACTAAAAATGGAACAAATGGCCACGTGACAGGGTCTGCAGTGTCAGGACAGAAGCGGTATAAAACCGCTGCCCTGTTCTGGAAGTCTAAGTCCCAGTTTGTGCCCATCTCTACTTAAAGGGGCACAGTCTCTTTCCAGACCTTGACTTGGATGACAAGCTCCAGCCGCTATCCTACCTCTCTACCCTACCCCCGGCTCTCCATTCTGCCTCAACACTCATGTTCTATTTGGTTTACATGTGGATGCCCTCCCAAGGCCTCAGGCTCTCAGGCCGGGTGCGAGACCATGCACACCCTGCAGCAGGAGACTTGCTGTTGGGAGGTGAAGCCTGGTTGGAGGAGGTGGCTCGCACAGCATGGCTTGACCCTGGCTCTTCCTTTCACTCTGACTCCTGGCCACCATCAAAGTGAGCAGCTTTTCTTCCAGCAGATCATCTTGCCTTGGAGCCGGCTGGCTATGGATTTAAATGATGAGCTAAGATGCTCTTCTTTTTCTTCTCCTCCTCCTCCTTCTCCTCCAAGTTTCAGGTGCAGGATATTTTGTCCCAGCAAGGAAGAAAGTAACCAAGACACTCTCTGTGTCTGAAGTACCTTTCTCTTTGGCTTAGAGACACTATGTCCCTTCCCCCCTTTCTGGCTTCTGTGACTTTCACTCCCTGAAGCCATTGAGCTGTCTTGTGTGATGGCCTTGCTTGTTCTTGACTTGCCCCCAGCACTTTCTGTGCACAACTCTTCAGTGTACATGGAATGTTCATCTCTCTCAGACCCAAAGTCCAGCCCTGTGTAGATGCATCAAATGATCCTGGCCAAGTAAGTGCCGCTAAGAACCACAGTTTACCTGTCTACTTTATAACAGCAAAAACCCCCCAGAAAACTCATTTCTAACACAGAGACCACTAATTAGTGTTGTATATATATTCACACAGGACTATTACCTATGCAACAATGCCACAGAAGAATGTTTAGTGACATGGAAAAATTCTCATGAAACATTGAAAGGAAGGAAATTACATAATATTTTTCTGATAAACACATTTCTGTAGAAAAGCATACCTGTGCAGAGAAAGTTGAATTATATATATCATAAACACAAGTAACTTCTTTTTCTCTATTTCTGATGTTATCAATAGTAAACATGCAACTTTTTAAAGCTAGGAACAATGTTATTTTAAAAACCTTTACTATTATCATTTCACTTTTTTTCTGCTCAAAAAATAAAAAGAGAAAGAAAGACGTCAACTGATGTCACAACCTAGTAAAGGTCATGGGAAGGAAACCCATTATATCATCCTGTTTATACTTTCATCAAAAGTAATACAATTTGCTGTATTTTCAACTTGGAAAAGTAAAAAAGGACAGCTAAGAAAACTGGGCTAATTGAAGGTTGCATCAAGAAGCTAGAGACATGACTAGACTCCCAAAGGATTAATTCTTAAACTCCAGTAGGAACCAAACATTTTTCCTTGACCACCCTGCCCATTCAGTTCCTCTAGGAGCAAAACATGCCACGTGCCACCCACAGGTCATTATTGGACTGCCTTGCCAGGCTGTGTTCCACATGGTGCCACATTGAAAAGCTTCCAGCAGAGCTGAGGCCCCATTCATCCAGTTTTGTCCCCTGGTAACGAACTCCCTCCTCCCACGGGAAAGGACTGGATGCAGAATGATGCCAGCCAGAGAACCCCCTCGTTCATGGTTCATCCAGGAATCTAGGAGCTTGGCTATAGCTCTGCCCCAAGAGGCCAAAGTGAACAGTCATTTCAGTAGGAAATATTAGCTTGACTCCAGACAGACTGTTTTAGTTTTCCCTGATTATAGGACTCTGTGATGTGGTTCCAGGTCTCCAGACAGTGCCTATCTGGTGTCCTACTCTCCACACAACCTTAGGACAGATCTCCCACACAGGACGTGCAGCCCGAGAAATGCACACTGATTACGCCCTTCCCTTCCTGCAGATGCATGAAAAGGCCCGTGTTTCACACAATCAACGCTTTCCAGTCCAAATCCAGCATCACACTTGAGGACAGTGACTCAAAAGATCATAGGCCTCTCTCCTACAAAGCTGGAATTGCATGGGCATACAGAGTAGTTTGTACTTATACCCATGATCCCCGTGCCAGTTCCTTCAGGTATTCCTATTCTTCCTCTCTGTAAGGAGGTAAAAGGCCATACATTCCCATCGATCTGTTTGGTGGGCTCCCCCAAATCTTTCCTGAAGCAAAACTAAGTGGCTGCAGGAACTAGTGCCCAATTAGAGGAGATAAATGCTAAAACATTCTCATGATCACAAACCTTTTTCTTTTTTT
>PVKN010000537.1:0-72890 GCA_004027915.1 Capromys pilorides
CTGTATTGCTGACAGTTGTTTGAAGCCCAGAGTGGGGGTGCTCGCACAGGTCTCTGCTCGATGTCCTGGGCTGCTTGTGCTACCCCAGGAAGGGCAGCCCTGTCTCTTGAGTTCTGTCTGGAAATGGGGCCTGGGCAGGTGGAGCTCTAGCTAGTGGCCGCTTCAACTCTCCCCCACCCTGCGATGCCGTGGGTGTCCACTGACTGTTTGGGTGAGGGCCCGTGGAAGCTTTGTGGTTGCCCCACACCTGGTCTCTTGATGCTTCTGGCTTCCTTTCTGAGGGCCTTGGTAGTAGTGAGGGAGTGAACCAGGAACTGGAGAGACCTGAAAGGCAGGGTCGGCCCTCCCCAGGCTTAGAGAGCAAGGACACTTTCCTTGACTGTCATCGTGAGCTTGTCTGTGGACACATAAAGTGCAGTTTTGTGCGGGGAATTTTCATCCTGTCCTGAAGTCTGGAGACAAGTGTAGTTACTCCGCGTACCGATTCAGCAGCTGTCAGCATGGCCTGTCAGCTTAGCTGAATCTCACTTCTCCCTCTTTTTTTTTTTTTTTTTTGAGTATGCTGTAATGTACAAGAGTAAATTATTCCAGGCTTCACCATATTTCATATTTACAGGTTTCATTACCTTTACTGACAAATAAGGAGACGTAAAGAATTACAGTCGCGGCATTAAAGTTCCTAACAAAGTGGAAGAGAACTTGGTCCTGGTAGTGGTGGCCCTGCTGCTTAGAGCCCTTCTCCTTTACTACTGCTTTCCAGGGCCTGTCTTCACCCTGTGTGTCTGCCTGCGTGTTGTGTGTGCGTGCGCCACCCTAGGCTGCCACCGGGGTGGGGCAGAGGCGGTGTTTATCAGTGTTGGAGGCTATGAGGGTCAGGAGAGTGGCACAGGGCCACATCTAGACTTGGAGTTGTCCCCTCGCTTGGTAAGGGTCAGTCTGCCTGGTGGGGACAAGCTCATCAGCCCGGCCCAGTTCAGCTCAGCTGTGGGCTTGTGGGTGGTAGAAGTGGGGACCCCTTCTGGATGCCTGAGAGTGTTTCCCTTGCACGTGCAGAAAGTAGTCACTGTGTGCTTTTCCAGCCACACCAGTGAGGCAGGCAGACCTGGGGGGCCCAGCCTCACAGTGGTCTTTTCCGCACATGGAGGGTACTTCTTAAAATTGGGTTCATTCATGTGTACATCATCTTACTGTGGGTTTTGTTCTCTTTTCACCAAACAAGTATTTCCTTTTGTTGTTAAAATTTCTGTAAGAAGAGCTTTTTTTAAAAAAAATTAACGTATTTGGTACAGAGTCTGGTACGTAGCTTGGGCTTACAGCGATCCTCCTGTTTCAGCTTCCCCAGCGCTGGGATCACAGGTGTGTGCCACCACACCTGGTTTCAGTGGCCTGCTGTGTGGTCCCAGGACAGGGCTGGCACTGAATGCGGTGCCAGGGATTGAACCCGGATCCATGTGCTTGCCAGGCAAGTGGTTAGACTTCTGAGCTATCTCCCTGGCCCCAGGAAAAGCATTTTAACATTCTTTATTGGGACATAAGCTAAAGTATATAGTAACGATATTGACAGAGTACAGAAGGGCATATAGATTTTCAGCACATGCATGAGTAAGCTTGGTTCCCGACGTAGCTCCAGTGGACAGAGCTGTTCTGCTCCTGCCTGGGCCCCACAGCCTAATGCTGGGTGAGGTGTAGGTGCTCCTGGGTGCTGGCTGCATGGGTCATGAGGGCTCTGGAACTTAGGGCTCTGTGTCTAGGCCTGGGCTGTATTTTGTGGTTGCTTGTGATGCTTCCAGGCTTGTCAGAATACGGTGTCTTTGATGCTTCAGAGTGGTGACACCGTAAGTCCGGTGCCCACACATTGTCAGGAAGCAATGTGGAGGCCGGAATGGGGTAACACAGAGTGCCTGGCATGCAGGAGGGCCTGGGCCTGAACACCAGGAAGAGGTGTGCATGTGGCTACTGCCAGCTGTGTCTTTGCCACACCCCTCTCAGTGGTTGGTGTGTTGGTGCGAGTGTGTCTCGGTGCATGTGCACCGAGAGGTGAGGGGCTCTGCCAGCTGTCTCCTGGAAGTCCTCGCCCAGCTGGCCTCGTGGCCCTGTGCAGTGCAGGGGATGTGGGAGCTTTTGGGAAAGTCGGATTGGTGGCATGGTGCACCGTGGCCTGCCCGTGTGCACAGTGGCTTGTTTGTGTTTCCCATGTGTTGGTGCACAGGAGTGACTGGTTAGGCTTAGATCTTTATGTGTTTGTTTTTTAGGTGAGATTTATTTTTGGTTTTTGGTGCTGAGGATTACGGCTACCTATAAGCTAAATTCCCAGCTTCCTGTTTCTTTGTTTATTTATTTGTATATTTATTTATTTATTTACTGTCTTTTTGAGACTGGGTCTCACTATGCAGTTCAGGCTGGCCTTGAACTCACTTTTGTAGCCCAGGCTGGTCTCACTTGCCCTAACCCTCCTGCCTCAGCCTCCTAAGTGCTGGGGTTACAGGTGTGCACCACCGTGCCCGGCCCCTTCCTGTGTATTTTTGAACAGGGTCTTGCTATGTGTAGTTCAGGCTGGCCTCAAGCTCATAGCTACCTCCTGCCTCTGCAGTCTGGGCTTCCAGGCATGCACCACCACACTCAGCCGTGTGAGCTTTTAGGCTGACAGTATATAGCTCAACAGTAGAGTGCTCGTTAACGCGCATGAGCCTTGGATTTGATCCACAAGGCCATAAACTGAGCATCAACAATATACTTCGCGCATTTTTCTTATAATTTCCTCAATGGATTCTGATCCCCTAAAGGTAAGAGCTTTTCTGAGGACTGATTTTCCATGGTATTGGGCTGGCAAGACAGCTCAGTGGGCTAAGCGCCTGCTTAGGCAAGTTCAGCGACCAAGATTGGATCCCCAGCACCATATGCCATGCCAGTCCTGCCCCCAGGGTATGCTGAGCCAGCCACAGTCTGGAGGTAGAGGTGCATGCCTATAATCCCAGCGCTGGGGAGGCTGAGAGCAGGAGGATCATCACAAGTCCAGGCTGCGCAGTGAGATCCTGTATCAACCAAGTACATTAAAAGAAGACCTTTTTTTAAGTGGGGTGCCAGTTCACACACCTGTGGAACATTGACACACCCACAGAACCTTGAGAGCTGCCCAGTTTCCTGCTTTCCTGCAGCCTTTAGGAAAAGGCGTTGAGAAGGACTTTGTTGATATTTATTTATTTACTTGTTTATTTAGGCTGGCTCAGCCTGCCCTGGGGGTGGGGCTGGTGCAGCATGTGGTGCCTGGGATCAGCTGTGGTCCTCGCAGTTGCCTAAGCTTGTCAGGTGCTTTAGGTCACTGAACCATCTTGCTGGCCCCTATTTTTTTGTCTTTTTGAGACAGGATCTTGTTATGTAGTTCAGGCTGGGCTTGAGCTCACTTTTCTAGCCCAGGCTGGCTCGACTCACGTTGATCCTCCTGCCTCAGCCTCCCAAGTGCTGGGATTATAGGCATGTGCCACCATGCCCAGCTGACTTTGTTGATTTGGAAAGTGAAAAATCTGGTTGACAATTTGTATAACTTTGTGGGTTTTTTTTTTTTTTTTTTTAAATGCTTAATCTTACTGGAAACTCTTACCTCCCTAGGGGGTGGATGTCTCTCTTTGTCCAGCCTCCTGGGGCTCACTCTTGGGGGTGGGGTGCTATGCTCTGTTTTGAGAGCTGATAGCATGGGAAGGGGTCTGCCGCCCCAACTCTGAGCAGGGCAGTGATGAGCACATGTGTTCATTATGCAAGGATCGCGTGGAATGGTGTGTGGGACACCAGGGTACAGGGCCCTTCCTCCTGGGGCTGGTGGTCATCCCAGGAACAGGCAGGCCATGACCGGTGCTTGGGCTCTCTCAAGGGACCTTCTGTGCCTGCAGGGCTTGGGGACACCCTTGTGTCTCGGCGTCATGGTGGAGCACCTGCCTCACGCTGCCTGTGTGCCCCCTGCCTGGTCCTGTGCTTCCCGTGGCCCATTTTCTCCCCTGGGAGCCCACAGGGAGGGTGGTGGGGCCTTCGGGGGTGTGGAGCTGGTCAAGATGAGTGTATGGGGAGCAGTGACGGGGCGGGGCCAGGCACTGAGGATGCGGGTGAACTCCACATAGTTGAAGTTGCCTTTCTTGTCAATGGACATCTCCCGGTACATCTCGTCTGCTTCCTCAGCTGTGAATCGGTCGTCCGTGGTGGTGAGCAGCTCCCATAGGTGATCCTCATGGATGTAAGCCAGAGGCCTCCTTGTTGAAGCAGGCAGAGGCTTTGCGGATCACGTCCTCGGGGTCCGTGCCATTCAGCTTCGCTCGTCATGACCTCCATGTACTCACCCGTGGGGTTCTTCCCCAGTGAGGCCAGCCTGTCCTGCCGGTCCTCCTTGTCAGTGAAGCCATCGCGTATCATGTTGAAGGCCTCCTTGAACTCCAGGATCTGGGACTGGCCAAACGTGGTGAAGACAGCGGATGTGCTCTGTGGCCACTACTTGGTGGTCTAGGCCTGGGCTCGCTTGCTGGACATGTTGGCTTCAGCCAGGTGGGGCTGCCCTGTTGTGGAGAAGGTGCCAGTGGTGTGTGCAGAGCTCAGAGCTGGTGAGCCTGGTGACCGTTAATTTGTACATTGTTATTGTTAGTTTGCCCTGTGAGGAGCTTTTTTTTTTAAATCAAGAATTGAACTTGGGATCCCCCAAAAGGAAGTGCTTGCCAGGCGGGCTCTGTGCTGCTATACCTAGACCAGTTTTTTTAAAATTCAAGATAAACCTAACACAAGCAAGGCGTGGTGTCCCACAGTTGTAATCCCAGTGCTTTGGTGGTTGAGGCAGGAGGATGGGAAGTTTGAGCCCAACTTGGGCAGCTCAGGTACTTGGCATGGCACAGCTGTAGGATCATCGTCATTGTCATTGTCACAGCAACAGTAAGAATATTAAAATTTAAGGGCTGCCGAATAGCTCAGTGGACTAGTGTCTACTTAGGCAGAGCACAGTGACCGGGGTTTGATTGAGATGGGCGTAGTGGCACGCACCTGTAATCCCAGCGCTTGGGAGGCTGAAAACAGGAGAATCACTGTGAGTCTGATCTATGTAGTGAGACCCTGTACTAAATACAAAGAAATAGATAAATAAACAATAAAACATAAAATTTAAAAGGGCTGGGTTGTAGCTCAGTGCAGAGGATCTGAGTTTAATCCCCAGTACTGCAAATTTTAAAGAAAAGTTAAGTAAACTTTGTGGTAGATGTTCAGACACATACACAAGCACACAATCGCGTACATGTGTGCACACATACAGGAACGAATCCAGGAAGTACTGAGCTGTGTCTCCATCCCTTTAAAAAATTTGGGTCAGGGGTTTGCTGAGAGTGCTAAGCTGGCCTTGGACTTGTGATCCTCGTGCCCTGCTCTCTGGGTAGCTAGGGCGGCAGGCGCGCACTGCCATCTTGCCCGCTTGAAGCGTGCAGTGTGGTGACAGGGTGCTCTGCTGTCCATGTGTAGCCATCACCACCATCGAGCTCTGGCCTGTTCCTCCGCCTGCACTGATGCCCTGCCCTGGTGAGCCTGTGGCTCCCAGACCTGTGCTTGTCCTGTCCCTAGGCGTGCTTGCTTGGGGAGCCCTGCTTGCTTGGGGAGCCCTGCTTGCTTGGGGAGCCCTGCTTGCTTGGGGAGCCCTGCGTGTGTGGGCTTTGTGCTCTGACTGGCTCTGCTCACTGAGCACAGTGTGCTGAGGTTGGTCCAGGCTGTGGCGTGGGTCAGAATGTCCTCTTTAGGGTTGAGTAAGCTCTCTTACGTGCCAGCTCCTGTTTTCCTCTCCTGCCGTCGCCTGTTGACACTTCGATGGCTTTTGGCTTCGGTGTTTAGAGCAGTGCTGCTGTGAGCATGGGTGTGGAGCGCGTGTTCGAGTCCCTGTCTTCAGGGCCTTTTGGCCTTTGCGCAGATGTGGGAGTGCTGGGTCATGTGCTCATTCTATTTTCGATGCTCTGAGGAACTGCAGTGCTGTTTTTACCATGGCTGCATTGCTTTATTTCCTATGAGTGAGGCTCAAGGACTCCAGTTCCTCTGCCAGCACTTATGTTCTGTGTTTTTGACAGAACCATCCTGATCTCTTGGTGTTTAGGTTTGCATTTCACTGGTGTGCGATGTCCTAGGGAGAAATAGCTATTGCTTGTGTTTGTTCGGTTGTGGTTCTGCCTTTCCATTCTTCCTTTTCTGTTGCTGTAGATGACTCCTTCCACCTGTGTGTGTCATAGCCGGTCATCTCCTGTTGCTGGCAGGTGGCCCTGGGAATACAGCGCACTTAGGTTCCTGTGGTTAAGGAGACCCTGGGGTCTGTGGCTGGGACTGTCAGGGGCTCAAGGTTGGACAGGGCCCTGCCTGGACAGGCTGATGGTGCCTGGGGGGAGAAGGTGGTGGGCCTGTGCACGATGACACTCAAGGGCGCCTGCGTGTGCTTAGCACTTGTCCTCAGTGATAGGTCTGCTGTAAGGCCTGGGGCCAGGCTGCTAGGCTCCAAACTCACAGGTCCAGGGGCCGTCTGAGAGAACTGGGGGGCTTGTAGGTGGCTGCTGCTGCCTGGGGACAAGGAATCATAGAACGAGGGCTTCAGCTCTGAGTGGTGGCTGGAGAATCTGGCATGCATCTTCCTCTGCACTCTGCATTCTGGAGAAAGTTGTGTGAAAGAAAAAGTACCAAAAGCGACATCCTTACCAGAAAGGCTGTGTCTGTAGTAGTCTCAATCATCCGTGCTGCTTGTCAGCCTCCGGCAATGTCTTCCTGGGTTGGGGGACATCTGTCAAGCAGGAGGATACTTCTTGCCTGGCTACAAGGGATAGGGACCCTCACTGGCTGAACCTTTCCGCCCATGCACGTCCAGTCTGGCTTGGGGACCTAAATGGCCCAGCCCCTTCTTGCTGGCTGCCAGCCCCGCACAGGGGCTGCCCACTCAGAGCAAACTGTTGTCCACACTGGACTGATTTGGCAGTGATGGTTCCAGGGAACTACTGGTAACAGGTGGCCCTGTTGGGCTCCAGTGGCTGAAAGCGTCTGGGGCCATGAGGCTTACAGGCCTGCTGGGGTGAGGAGGGGAGGGGAGCCTGGGGGGGGGGCACCGTCTTAAGGGCATGAGTATCTGGGGGTGGCATCTGGAGCCAGGACTGTGGCTGTGGCCAGTGTGGGCAGTGTCTGCGATGTTTGGTCCCTGTCCCCAGGGTTGCACTGACCCAGCTCATGACTCAGCCGGCGGCCATTTCCGCTGTTTGGTTTCCAGATGCCTGGCTTGGCCTCCCACAGCAGGAACAGGCCTGGCCCAGCGGCTCCTGGCTGAGGTGCCTCTCTGCTCTTTTGTCAGGCTTTATTTTAGCTGCTGAATATTAATGAGGGGGGCTGGGGCTGGAGGGCGGCCTCAGGGAGAGCTCTTGAAAGGAGGGTCCTTGGTTTTTGTTTTGCAAATACTGCTGGGGTCCCTTGCCATCAGTGGGGGTGGCCTTTGGGGGTGGGGTGGCATGACTGGTCCAATTCAAAAGGCAGGCCTTGTGCTGAGGCCTGAGCCAGCAGCCTTTGACCTGAGGCTAGGGTGGCTCTTTGTGTCTGAGTTGAAAAAGATGGGGCAGCCATGGGGCCAGGCGCTTCTTTAGCCACCTGCCAGTAAAGCCTAGGTGACTGGAAGCCACACTCATGCCAGGATGGGCAGTCCTTGTATATCCTCTTTGCTCCCGCCTTCCAGTGAAGAAGGTGGGCAATGCAAATGTTGCTGCCCCGGGCTTGGTGTGGTGCTCCAAGGGGGAGCACAGTGGTGGTTAGGCTCGGGGGCTCCAGAGCCGTGGGGGGTTGTGCGTCTTGGCTCAGGCGCTGGGCTTGAGGCCATGGATCCCAATGTACTGCTCTGGCTGGCCACAGCTGCCCTGTCTGCCAGGGGTGCTCCCAGAGATAACAGCACTTGCCTCAGGAGCCACAGCTGGTCTGAGTGTGAGTGATGTGACCCACAGCCATTTAGGCCAGTCTGGCAGTGACAGATGCCAGGAGTGTGCTGTGCAGCCAGTGAGGCCTTGGGACCTGCAGGAGGAGCGTCTGACCTGTTGCAGGTTTGGGGATTCTTGGTCCCCTCCAGTGCTGCCCCCACCGCGGCACAGAGCCCACCTCCTGTTGCTAGTGTGGTGATGGGGTTGGGGTAGCAGTATCAGCCCCTGGCTTGCCTCACAACCTCTGATAACTTCAAGCAGCGAGCAGTTTCTGCTGGGAAAAGCATTTTTCAGAAAAGCAGATAAGGCACTGCATGGAGAAGCAGCTTGGTGATGTGGATCCCCGTGCTGCTGACAGTGGGGCTGAGAGAGAAGGGCAGGTAAGCGCTGAGTTCTCAGCAGCCCCCGCCCCTGCCCCGTTGGTCCATGCCTGGCGCGCCCTGGACTTGCCAGCTGCTGGCTGGAGTTTGGGACCTAGCTTGACAGGGAACTTTTGGAGCTGTGCAGGTGTCCTGCTCTGGAGGGTGCTTCTGACCAGCTGTCTTAAAGGAGCCACTAACCACGGCTTACTCCCTAGGCACTCGTGGCGCTGGTGGCTCTCATCCTACTCTGCAGAGCCACAGCCACTGGGGGCAGAAGCTGCTCTGGGGGGGAGTCTGCTGACTGCCTCTCTTGTGTTTTAAGAACCCTTGAACCCTTTGGTGGAGTTTGGAGACCAGGGTGAAGTTCTGGACTCCCTCTTTCTGTGCAGTCCTGTAGGTAACCTGGTGTCCGTGTGGGCCTCACCCCATGCCCTTCACTGTGAGTGTCCTGTAGACAGGGTGTCTGTGTAGCCACAGCGTGGTGCCCAGGGGAGGTGGCATCTTCATGAGTGGGTCTGGTTCTGCATGTGGACTTGTGTGGCTTAACCTCTTTCTGGAGCCTGGGAGGCCAGGCAGTGGGGTCAGGCAGTGGGCATGGGTGACATGGGGGGTGGCCCTGTGGGCAGAGCCTGGCAGTCCTCGTGTGCCCTACCTGGGAGCCTTTTCCTTGGGGTTAATGAGTAACCTGTGGGGAGACTTTCAACCCTCTCGGTCTCCTGTCTCTGTGAACTTTCTCCCCAGGTGCAGGCCCCTTGGGATCCCGCCTGACTCAGTTCCCCCACACTGAGGTGCTGTGCCAGCCCCTTGGAGCGTGCTTCCTCCTCCTGGCCCTCGCCTTTGCAGTCTGTTCCTGTCGTCAGTCGGATCCCAGAGCTCCTGGCTGTGCCTGGTCCCTGTCCCTGTGGATATCTCTGAGCTTTTCCTAGAGACCTGGATGACCTCATGTCTTGGAACTTGCTAGTTCTGACTTGGCCCCCAGGCTCACACCTAGTGTGGAGGCATCCTCTCCTGGGAGCCCCTTCCTGCTGACAAGGTGTCTGCCTTTCTCCAGGGGCCCAGCCTGTCAGCTGGGGCCCTGCCGCTGGGTTAGTGGCAAAGCCCGGTTTATCTCACACAGTCACAAGTTGTGTTCGTCCAAAATGGCATTTTCTAGGAAGTGATGGGAAAGGGTTTTTCAGCACGTGAATTGGATCCTGGCCATCTTCCCGCTCTGGCTTGCTCGCTGTTACACGGCCTCCTCCCCCATTCTCTCTGCCTTTCGTTCTTGGCTCTGAGCAGTATGTCCATGTGGTAGCTTATCTGGCTGCCCCTGGAGGCCATTCCCTCCTTTGTGCTCTTGGCACTTCACTGTCCGGGTGTGTGTGTGTGTGTGTGTGCGCGCGCGTGTCTGTGCCTAGACCTACTGTGACCAGGGCACTCGTGGTGCTGTCTGTGCTGTGTTTGCCACATGAGGCCTCCTTCAGGATCTGCAGACAGCTCCCATGGCCCAAGGAAAGGTGACTAGGAGTGATGAGGCCCCTTTAGACGCTGAGGATTCAAAAAATTGCTCCATTTTCCTCCAGTTTAGAAACAGACTTTGATCCACTCTCAAATTCTAAGTTTTATAAAGATAAAGGGTCATTTCGGTCTTAGCTCCTCCAGGAGAGGTAAGGTTTTGGGTGACAGCTTCTGTCTCCAGACAAGGGATTGTGCCTGTCTCGGCCTGGCAGAGGGCAGAGGGGTGGCGCAGGCAGCTGAGCTCAGTGGGCCGGTGGCCCCACTCTGTTCGTGTGTTCTGCCTGCTGGGGCGTGTCTCCGAGCTCCCCACCAGCTCGCTCTCGGCCCTGAGGACCAGCGCGGTGTCCCTGCAGGGGCTGCTGCTGCGCTTGCTGTGGGCTGACCCGACTGTGTCGTGCTCAGCTGTCCTGGAGTGCTCAGCAGGTTGGTAGTCCTGAGTGTGGCTGAGAGGTGAGGGCTGCTGAACAAGAGAGATGTCTCTGGTGTGTGAGGATTAAAGTCTGCGGACACAGCATCTGGGTTACAGCATCTTTGACTTGAGTCCCACGTGGCTGGGACTGCCAGCTGCAGCGGCAGCTGCCACACTAACACGGGTGTGGAGTGGAGTAGTTGAGGGCCCTCGGCTTCACAGGTCTCAAGTCTTCCTTGGAAAAGGGCTGTGCTGGAGCAGCCTGCATTTTAGTTCTGATGTATTTTATGTTTAAACTCAGAGAACAGGACCTTCTGTGGGGAGGGCATGTGTGAGCACAGGCCTGCCCTCTGAGGGCATGCGGGGGCTGTGTGGGGTACACTGTGTGCTCCATCCTCCCTGCATATCCCCCACATCCCAGAATCCTGTCTGGGTGCCTGTTTGTGTTCCTCAGGATGTGTTTCCAGCGTGTGTGTGTGTGTGTGTGTGAGTGTGAGTGTGTGTGAGTAAATAAGCAACACGCCTACTGTGCTTATGGTAGCTGGCACGGAGTAGTTGTGGAGGGATGAGGAGATGAGAGCTGGATGATGCTCATGGGTAGGGCTCCGGGTCCCCATCTGGCAAAGCCATGTCATGTGCCCAGTGCTGCTGGGCAGATGCTGGCCGTGAGAATCTTGTGTGGTGTGTGTATGTGACATGGACAGAGTGCCACCAAGAGTGCCGAGACCTGCCTTGGGAGGCCATGGTGGTGGGTGAGGGGCATCCACGGGCTGTGCCGAGGGCTTAGTTCCTGTGGTCTCTGTACATGTTGCATTTGGGTGCTTCCTGCCTGAAGAGTGGGTTTTATGTCCTTGGTGCCCACCTTCCAGGCCCATGCCTCCATCAGCAGGTTTCACACCTTCCTGTGTGGGCTCCCTCAGCTGTGAGGGACCGCGTGAGGACAGAGCAGAGGAGGCCACAGTGCTTTCTGAGAAGGGCTCAGGGTGACTGTGAGCCATCACAGGTGCTTAGTGTTCTGTTGGACACTGTAAGCTGCTGGTGGCGGCCATGTGGGTCTGGGCAGTGCTGTCCCACAGCGTGGGCGCGCGTGCGCGCGTGCGTGAATGCACACGTGGGTATGTGATAGATTGGGAACTGCTTGCTCATTTCCAGACGTTGATTTCAAAGTCTCGAAGTTTAGCAGTGCAGGGGCTGCTCACACAGGCGGGCTGCATACACCTGCTTGGAGGATGGCCCTGTCCTGTGTCCCTGGTGTTCATGCTGGTGGACAGGCAGAGGGGCTTGGTTGTGCCCTTCTGCGCTACAGGAGGCTTGAGAGTCCCTGCTGTATCTGTTTTTGATGTTATTTGTCCCTGTGTCTCAAGAAACTTTCAGGGACTGCCAAGCCACTAAAGGCTAAGACACACAGACAGACAGACAGACAGACAGACACACACACACACACACACACACACACATGATAGGGTCTCACTGTTTAGTTCAGGCTGGCCTTGAACTTGTTGTCCTCTTGCTTCGGCCTTCTAAGTGTTGGAACTACAGGAAGGTGCCGCTAAGCCTTGGCAACTGACTTGTCTTTCCTTTTAGATGTCCTTATACCCAGCTTGGACATCTTGAAAATATAGCTCACTGCTCTGGGACGTCCTGTGTACAGGTGATGAGCTGCCCTGCCTGGAGCTGCTCCTGGGCTCTTGGGCATGATTGTTGTCTCTGGGCTGTGCAGAGTTGGCGGGCTGGGGGTAGAGTGTGAACCTTCTGGAATTGTGGGCGTGGCTTGGTGTTTGCTGGTGGGACGAGGCCAGTTGCACCTTTTCCTGATGTGGATGGATGGCGGTGGCCCATACTGCGCACTGTGCGTTGTAAAGTCAGTGAGTGAATGAATGTGGGATCCCTGGGATGGAGATGAGGCCGGGATGGACAGCGCCTCCTGCTTTCAGGGACCAGAACTGTGGGGAGGTGCAGCGTGGCGCTTCTGTGGAAAAGCAGCAGCCTGGTGCCTCCCAGCAGTCCTGTGGTTTGTAGCATGGCCTGCTCCCACCCTCTCAGGCCCTTTAGGTCAGTTCCTGGCACTCCTGTTTGATGTTTTTAATATCACTGTGCAGGTTTCCTATTCATTTTTTTTTTTTTTCCTTATTCTTGTCTTTTTTTTTTGGTCTTTTTGAGACAGGGTCTCGTTATGCAGTTCAGGCTGGCCTTGGGCTGCTTTTGTAGCCCAGGCTGGTCTCGAGCTCCCACTGATCCTCCTGCCTCAGCCTCCTAAGTGCTGGGATTACAGGTGTGCGCCACCACGCTCGGCTCCTATTCATTTCTTGATTCCTTAGTTAAGGAATCCATGGGCATGGTTAGAGCTGGTGTGCTAGAAGTCAAGGGACAACAGTGTGGTGGCCTCGTTATGGCCTCCCACCCGTGAGCACTTCCATTTTCACTGTGTATTCTGCCCTCATGCTTCCAGTGGCAAGCATGGCATTGCTTGGCCTCTGACTAAGCTATTTAGACCTCCTGCCACCTTGTCTCACCACATTGCCCAGGTGTGCTGCTTCTACTGCATCTCAAGCTTTGACAAATCCATGGTCGCTAATATGACAGACAGTGGCATGTTCTCTGCCCACCCACCCCTTTTGTTTTGTGGGGAGCACTGAGCTATATCTCTAGCTTTTTAAAATATTTTCTTTAATTTTGAGATATTATCTTACAAGTTGTGCTTCTTCTGCCTCAACTTCTTGATTACCTCACATTACAGCTATGTGCCACCATACCTAGCCCAGTGTTTTCTGGCCATATTTCCTGTCGGTTCCACTCTGTCTGACCTCATTTCCTGAAGCAGCCATACTGTCCTGACATCATTTCTTAGTGTTGTTACATCAGTTCCTACCTGGAACGTTGTGTTTTGATCTTACTTCCTATTGGGTACACTGCATTCTGACCTCATTTCCTACCTGGACATCATCATCCTGATGTCACTTCCTGCTTGGAACACTCTCTTCGTGTAATTTTTTGACTGCAAACCTGTCTTGACCTTATTTCCTGTCTAGAATTCTGTCCAGACCTCACTTCCTGTCTGAGCCACTCTAGGTCCTGATCTCATATCCTGTCTGAAAGCTGTCCGGACCTCACTTCCAGTTTGGACCACTGTATGTGGCCTTCTTTCCTGTCTGGACCACTGTCTGCCTTGAAGTGCATCTGGCTTTATTTCCTCTCCACTTTATATTTGCATGTGTTCCTGGGGTCAGTCTTTGTCTCAGGGCTTTTTTTTGGTATCAGTAATCGAACTTGGGATCATGGGCTTGCCAGGCAGGTGCTGTACTGCTGAGCTGTCTCTCTGGCCCTCAGTTTTTGTTTATACTTCTCAAGTTTTCTGGGTGCTCGTCCCAGCTCCAGGCACAAGCCCGTGTGCGCTAGCCGTAGATGCCCTGCTGGCTCCCCACCACCTGCCTTTGTGCTACCAACTGCTGCTCCTGATAGGTACTTTGTTCTTGTTGCTGTATGTCATCCTGTGTGGGGTTCCAGGCATCAGTCACATTCTGGGTCTACCTGTCATCTCAGTGACCGCGGCTTGCTGTGCACTGCGTGGAGCTCTGCTGTATGCCCACCCACATGACTGAAGATTCCATTTTGTACACTGAGTTTGTTAGGGCACGAGAATGCTTGCTGGACTTTTCTTTCAGCATTTTGCCCCCAGTGTCCCTGTGGAGAAGTCAGTGTTGTCTGATTTGGGCCTTTACCCTGGAGGCCTCTGTCCCTGGGGAGGTTTGGGGTCTTCCCTGGAAGCTGGTGGCGAGGAGCTGTGAAGTGTCTCCTTTGGGCCTTGTGCTCACCTGGTTTTCTGGGGACGACTTGGTTGCTGCTTCTCTCTTTTCCTGGCCTGTCCTTGGGGCTCCTCCTGGCCAGATGCGGGACTTCTTACACAGTCGCCTCTGTCTCTTTTTTTTTTCCTCCAAAGACTAAAAGGTGTTTATTTGTTTTATAATGAACACGCCAGTGCTACATATATGCACTAAATCTTCCAGAATTTAAACAGCTCGTTGGTGTCAGGGCTCTTATCTTTATTTGCCATTCCATCCGTCAGTACTGCGGAGAGTTCAGCGCTGTTTAAAACAGTAACAAAGGCTTAGGGCCCTAATGCTCAGGAGGGTTGGCCAGCTGTTGAGGAGTTAAAACCAGAGCCAGCTTCTCGAGGAGGTGTGTTGGGGTGGTGCCTCACTTTAGGCAGGAGAGTGACTCAGGAGCCTGGCAAGCAGCCCAGTCTACGCACAGTACGTGCTAGGCCCTCGATGTCTCTTGGCGTCTTCAGTCTTACTGTCAGCTACCTCTCCTAGTGTGAGTAACTTTGTTTTCTCTAACGTCTCTTTTCCCTTTGCTTCGGTGTGCAAGCACCCTCCTTTTTGTTTCATGGGGGTGGTGTCTTGTCGCCTCTGGAACTAGTGATAGTTTCTGATTGTGTCTCTTGGCACCCTCAGAGTGCCTTGCCTGGGTCAGTGTTGACCTGGGCCTTGCCCAGGTGACAGCTTGTGCCTGGTGCTGAGCGGTGCGGGAGGCAGGCCTGGGAGTGGCCGTCCTTCCTCTGTGGATGGCAGCTCAGCCAGGGTGTCCCCAGGAGCTTCCCGTCCTCCTGGGGGGTGTTGGTGACCCGAGTCTGAGCTCGTGCCCCCGAGGCTCCCTGGCACCTTCCTCTGCAGTTGCTCACGCTAGGCCTGGGCCTGTGTGTGTCCTGAAGACAGTGCCACTCTCACCCCAGAGCAGGCTTGAGGGGAGTGTTTCTGCTCATGCATCTTGAAGCTGCTTTTTTGTTCCCCTTCCTGATAATCTTAAATGGCTGATCTTTTGATGTGTTCCTCTAAATTTGTTAGTTTTTAGGTTAAGTGTTGACGTCTTAAGTATCAAGGAAGGGAGGTCATAAAAAGCTCCTTAGAAAGAAAAGAAAATATAGTACTGCTGTTTATTGGTGTCTTTGGCCAGAAGGGACTCTCAGATGACCAGGATGTTTCTTTTCAGATTGTCCTGCTCACTTTGTGTCCGTGTGCATGCGTGTGCTTAGTAAGTGTGTACGCTGCACAGGCCTTGCCTCCTGATCTGTGTCCATGGCCTGGTGCGGTCCTCGCTGATGTTTGGGGTATGACGCAGCTACCCCAACCCCAGGACCCGGAGGCGTGCTCATTCTCAAAGGCTGATTAAATGATGCTTGCGTGGAGCAAGGGGTGGAGTTGAGGAGGAATGGGAAGCATTCTATGAAAAGGGTTGAAGTTCTTGTCAGCTGAGAGATAGAGTGGGGTGTGGTGGCGCACGTAATCCCAGCGCTCAGGAAGCTCCACTGAATGGTCACTGTGAGTTTGAGGCCACCTGTGCTACATAGTGAGTTCAGGGCCAGCTTGGACTACACAGTTGTGACCCTGTCTCTGAAAGACAAAAAAAAATCCTGTCTCAAGAAACCCAAGCCAGGAGCCAGGGAGATAGCTCAGTGGAATAAGTGCTGGCCTGGCAAGCACAGGGTCCTGAGTTTAATCCCTGGTACCGCAAAAAAAGAAAAAAAAAGAAAAAACCTAAGCCTAACCAAAGTACTCTAAAAATCAGAGAGAGAGAGCACGCCAATAGTAGCCATGGCAGAAGAGCGGGCCCCAGGGAGCCTTGGTTTTCTTCTCCTCTGCTGGTTTGCTGTCGTCAGTCATCGTGCTGGGGTTGGAAGGGGAGGCCTTGTGTGTGCTAGGCAGGTGCTCAGGAGAGTTGAATTTCTTTTTGGATTTGGATGAGCCCATCATTCTTCTGATTTTCTGGACCAGTGGTTTGTGTGTGAGCTTTGGAGTGAGGGGCCGGGTAGGTTTTCTTTTTTCAGTAATACTAGGGATTGAACACAGGGCCTCATGCATGCAAGGCAAATGCACTGTTGCTGAGCGTTTTCCCAAGCCCTTCCCTTTGTTTATTTGTAGACAGAATTTTGCTGAGTTGCCCAAACTGGCCTTGAACTCATGATCCTGTGGTTCAGTCTTCTGAGTAACTGAGATTACAGGTGTTCACCACCACGCCTAGCCTGGGGTAGCTTCTGAGCTCACACCTATGCTTTTAGGTTTCTGGGTTGGAAGTGAGCCTGAGAACATTCGTGTCTAGCAAGTTCCCAGGTGAAGTCCTGGTGGCTGTTCCAGGAAACCTGCTGGGAGAACCCAGGATTTACACTGGGCTACTTGGCCCAAGGCCAAGCCCTGCCTGCTCTTACAGATAAGTTTTATAGGCACCCAGCTACACCCATTTGTGCACATGCCCTGTGCAGCTGCTCTGGTGGCACCAACAGAGCTGGGATTGCAACAGACCATGTGGCCTGCAAAATCACACACATTTGTGGTTTGGCCTGCAGAGCCTGGGCTTGTAGATGCCCAGTCCAGAGAAAGAAGTGATTGTCGTGCGTGCTGCTCTGTTTCTGTGACTCTCTGGGGTGGAAAGGGATATATGTGGAGTTACCCACAGAAAAATGGTGGCCTTGTTTTCCTGGTTTACATTGGTCTCGGCCTGTGGAGACCATTTAAACGACAGAACAGAGGAGTCGCAGAGCATGCACGGTCCCTATGGGATAATCAGTGTACGGTTGTTTTTCAGAGTCATTCATGGGGCCAGGGTATAGTTCAGTGGCACGGTGCCTGCCTGCCAAGTGTGAGATCCTGAGTTCAACTCCTGGTCCGTCCTCCCTGCCCCCATACACACACACAAGTCACTCAGCGTGCATGTACACGTGTAAAGCCACAAGCACAGTTGGGGTAAGCAGCCCGCCCTCCCATCCAGCCTCCATCACTGCAGGTTAGTTTGCTTCATGGAAATGAAGTCGTAGAGTTTGTTCTTTCTTTTGGATTGTCACCTCTCAGCCTAAGGACTGAGCTTCTACACTGTGATGTTCATCATCTGTTCATTGTGTCCCTGCTGCATGGTTAGGCCACACAGGAGTTTTGCAGTTGATCACCTGGGACTCTGATTATTTCTAGTTTTCTATGTTTTTTTTTTTTTTTTTTTGGTGGGACCAGGATTCAAACTCACTACCTTGCACTAGGCAGGCAGGCAGGCACTCGTGCCACAGAGCTATCTCCATGGCCTCATCTACCATTTAGATAAAACCATCATGAACATTTGTGCACCAGGCTTTCTAGGGTTAGGCAAGCTTTTTTCTACCTACTGGGATGGCTGGATCATCTGTTGCCATTTATGTGTAACTTTATAGAAGCTACTAAGCAGTCTGACGTTTCCCCTCCCCACTAGCACTCGGGGTCGTGTGGAGGCTGCCAGAAGCGCCATCTTACCCGGTCACCGGCTGCTGTTTGGTGAGGCCCTCCACAGTGTCTGCTGTTACTGGAGCCGGTTCCCACCCTCGTTAAGAGTTCCGCCCTGTTCTGGGTGTGCCTCTTTCATTTGTTGCCATGAAGGGTCTTCCTGTCCACTGCTTGCTTTATTAAGAGTGTCTTGGAGAATAGAATTTGAAATATTTCTTTTAGTCCAGTTTGGTTTTGAGCTGACTTTTATTTCATAACTGAGAAATCTTTCCTTAATTCAAGGTCACAAAGATTATGTCTTGCTTTCTCCTGGAAATCATAGAACTGCAAGTTTTATTTTGAGTTAATTTTGTGCTTCTACGGTGTATGGGCCAAAGCCCACTTCCTGTGGTGGGCAAGTCTGGCTGTCTGGTTGTTTCAGCACCATTTGTCCCAGAGACCGTTCCTCTGCCGCTGCTTGTGTCTCAGGACACAGTAGCTGTGCGTGGTGGCACTGGTAGTGCCACTGGTCGTGCTCGGCACGGAGTCGGGCAGCATCAGGTCCTCTTCTCTTCAGAGCTGTCGTGGCTGTTCTAGCTCCTGGAGGAGCGGAAGATTTCTTTTTAAGTTTTTCTTTAAAGCATACTTCCTGATTATAAATTGTAAGAACTGTTACCTTTTTATATTGATTTTGTTGGCGACAGCTTGCTAAATTCCCTGAGTCCTAGCAGCTTTCTGTGACCAGCTTTGCGGGGTTTGCACGTGCTCGGCCTTCTTCAGGCGAAGGCGCTTTTCCATCTTCCAACTGATTCCTTGTGAATCTTTGCTGACAGCTGTGGCTGGGCCCTTGGGACAGTGGGATAGAGGTGGTGAGATCCCACATCCTTGTTCCTGGTCTTTTTTATCATCAACTCCATGTGACTTGCAGGTTTTGCTGATGGCCTTTCTTACATCAACGAGGTCGTTACAGTGCTGTTCAGGGTTTACTTTGTCGGGACTTTTTTTGTCCCCACTTCTGGGGATTGAATGGTGGGAGTTACCTATTGGGCTATACCCCAGACTTTTAGCCTTCATTTTTGAGACGGAATCTTGTCCAGGTTGGGCTCAAACTTGTGATCCTCCTCAGAGAGCTGGGATTACAGGCGTGTGCAACCATGCCCAGGTAGATGTTGGATGTTTTTTTCCACGTTACTGAGATCATAATGGTGAAAATACTTCTTTTTACGTCTGTGGTGAATTATAATGACTGATTATAATTCATTCCTGAGGTAACCTTCGTGCCCTGCTTAGTCAGTGTGTACTGTTCTTTTAGAACGTTGTTGACATTTACTGAAATCTTACGGTTTTTTGAATTTCTGTTCATGCAGGGTGGTGATTGGTTGGTAGTGAGGTTGTCCATTCCCGTGACGGCTTGGTCTGGGCTCCAGCTGTGCTGGGTGTCTGTGTTGGGGGACACTATCTTCAGGCTGCCTGAGTTCCTGTGCAGTGAGTGGTGTGGCCCCCTCAAGTGGCCCCCTTGCTCTGCCACAGTGACTGAAATGGCCCTGGTGCCAGCGTTTCTCTTCCTGTTGTCCTGTCTGAGAGTTACTCTTTTGCCCATCTTCCCACTTCATTGGTGTTTATTTTTTCTTCTATGTTTTAGCGCCCCCCCCCCCTTTTTTTTTTTTTTTTTTTGGCGATACAGGGGATTGAACTCAGGACCTGTGCTTGCCAGGCAAGTGCTTATTCTACTGAGTCATCTCCCCGGCCCTATGCTTTAGTCTTTATGTTTTTCTTTCTTTGGCTTAATGTGGGTTGTGGTTGTCATTTTCTAGTTTTTATGGTGGAAATGGAGTAATTTATCCAAGATCTGTTTTCTCACGGTAGTGTTCAAGTGTTTTGTTTTCTAGGCCTTAGTGGCGCCCATGGGGTCACAATTCTCCGGGATACATACTTGTACCTTTCCGTGGCTGCTTTTCTATCTGTGTTGCTTGCAGGAGTGCTGGTGAGTTTCCCAGAGATGCTGCCGACTTCTGATTTCAGATGTCGTAGTACTCGAGAATTTTGAATTTGTGCGGGCTCCTTTTATGGCCTATGGTAGTTATCTCAGCGTTGTGTGTGTGTGTGTGTGTGTGTGAAGAATGAGTGTGCCCCTGCGGCTGAGTGGGGTGTTCTGTAAATGTAGGTCCTATTTGAAAATGTTTTGCAGTCTTTGTCTTGGCTGGTTTTGTGTTTTCTGCTTTCAGCTTTGTAGGTAGCAGAAGTGTGCTGGGATGGAGAGTCGCGCTTGTGCACTTGTCTCCTCTCTGTCAGTTTTGCTGTGGAGTTCTGTGGCCTTGTTATTTGGTGTGTTAGTGTTTATGAGTGCTTGTTCTTTCTGACTTCTTGACCCTTTTGTCATCATGAAATATCCTTCACTATCCCCGGTTAGTGTCCTTCGTGTGAAATCTCCTTTGTCTGATGTGAGTGGCTGCTTCCTTCAGCCCAAGGCTGGCGTGGCACGCTGCCCTCCGCCACTGTACTCCACACCCCTCTGTCTGTATTTAAGGTGAGTCCTTTATAGATCACGTGGGACTTTATTTTATTTTGTGCAGGGTCTCACTGTGCAGCTCAGATTCAAGTAGTGATCCTCCTGATTTCTGCCCCCCCCCCCCCCCCCCCCCCCCCCCCCCCCCCCCCCAGCTGGGATTACAGGGATGTGCCACCATGCCTGGACTCAGCCAGCTCAGCCTGCGGGAGTGGGGAGGGGGCTGTGGGCTGGTGCAGCATGCGGTGCCAGTAATCGAACCGTGGCCCCTGTGCTTACCTAAGCAAGCTCTTAGTCTGCTGAGCTATACCGCCGGCCCTTTGTGGAATTTTAACAACACTGACACTGCTTTGAATTGGGGTTGTGTGCCTCCTTGGAGTGTTCTTGCGTCTGTGTGCCCGCCTGTCCCATCTGTTCTTTGCTCCTTGGTAGATGATTGCACCCCCCTTTTGTCCAAGTAAGTGATTCTTTGGGTCCTTCACAGCTGCTTGCTGGCCAGTCTGGGCTCTTTGCAGTTCCTTGAATTGCCCCCAGGCTCTCATTCATACTGGGTGCCTTCCTACGTGTCCCCTTCAGCTTCATGGGGCCTGCTTCCTGGAGTGTAGGGACCTTAGCTGAGGCTGTTCCATTCCCACTCTCCTCACTTGTTAACGTCTATGTATGGTATAAACGGATAACACATCGAACACCTGTCTTGCAGAGGGACCTCAGTGAAAACACCCTGAAATCAAAGTTGCTGTGTCGCTTCTGCCTGAAGGCTGCCTCTCAGTGTCCTTGGAGTGCGACCTGCTGGCAGGAATCCCCAGGCTGTGTGTGTCTGGCGGATACCCTCGTTTCCTCTTTGTCTTTGGAAGCTGATTGCATGGGTGTGTAATTTAGGGTTGGCACCTTTCAAGTTCAGTTTTGTAAAGAGGTTGCTGCCCTGCGCTGCCATCCCTTGGCTCTCGTTGGACTGGGGATATAGCTCTGTGGAACAGAAAGCACAAAGTCCTGAGTTGGGCTCCTGGTATCTCCCCTCAGAAAACAAACCCAAACAGCAACAAAACCTATGCCTTTGATTTTACCCCCACCCCCACCCCCACCCCCACCCCCACTGGGGATTAAACTCAGGGAGTGCTGAGCTACGTTCAAAACCCTTTTTAATGCTGCTTACAGTTTTGAGACAGGATCTCTCTCGGTTGCCCAGGCTGAGTTCAAACGCGCAGTTCTCCTAGCTCAGCCTTTTGAGCTGGAATTGCAGGTGTGCACTGCTGCATGAGACTGTCTGTAGATCCTTGGCTCTGCTTCATTTTGGAGGCTCTGTTACCTAATGTCAGGCTCATAGCTATTGCTCTTTGCAGTGTCTCTCTGTCCTGGTTCCGTCCAGTAGTTTCTGTATTAGACGCTTAGTTTCCATCTCCAGCGTTTGGGACCTCACCTTGTCTCGTTGTGCCTCTTAACCTTTAAACATGGGCTTCTGCTGGGATAACTGCGTATTCCCTGGGGGTTTTCATGACCTGTCAGGTCCACCAGCCTGTCTCAGTGGATGGGTGATTCTGATTGTTAAGGTTCATTTCCTGCATTTTGGATGCTATACGTTGAAATCACCTGTATGGCTAGGAATGCTTTTAATTCCTATAGAACTTGAACTTTGTTCTGGATTCAGTAAGTAACTTGGACAGAGTTGAATCAGCTTTTTTGCTACTGGTTTCTTAAGTCTGGAGCAGGACTTAGGCTTGGGCTGGTTCCCCATCACTGTAGTTAGACCCAGTGCCGAGCATTGGGGATTTCCTGTCTGCCGGTAGGAACCGTGCTACTCCCAGCTAGGTCTGAGCTCCAGGCCTGTTCCCTTAAACGCGGTTTTCTGGGGGCGTGGAGGGAGCCTCCCTTTTTTGTATCTCTCTGCCCTTCAGCCCCCCTCCACCTTGGCTCCACTTCAGTTCCTGTGTTCCAGGTCCTGCCCACCTTCCCTCCCTGCACCATGCAGAACCTTCCTTGTGGCCTAGGTCAGCTTCTGTGTTTTCTGGAGTCCTGTCCTTGCTGCGCCTCTTGACTCCTGGGCTTGTCTGAATTTGGCTGCTCTGGAAGACAGGGTGATGCCGATCAGGCACACTCTTCATAGCTGTGTTTTAGAAACACGTGAGGAAGAATGATGCTGTTCATTTGCCTGCCTCGATATCCCCCCCCCGACTTTTGTTGTAAGAGGAAGTTGCCCACTTGCTCTGGGACTGCAGACGACCAAAGGCAGGAACAGTGGACCTTGAAGTGGCAGGTCGTAGGGCATCAGCTTCACTGAGGAAGGTGAGCAAGTCACGCTTTGCCATAGCAGGTTAAAAAAACCGCTGAATTGTGCTGACTGGCACATCCATTGTGAGTGGTTATGTTTTCCTTTAGCAGTAATTTTGGCTACATTAAATTCGTTTTGTTAACATCTTCATTACTGCTTTTTCAGTTTCAGTTGGGATTGATTATGAACAAAGTGCTGTGATTTTGACTATTCAGACAAGCAACTGCATCGAGCCAGTGTGTTGCTGTTGTATAACAAGCGTGGGGTCCATGCAGCTCTCAGTAACATCTGCAGTAGCAGGCGGTGCTGACTGGAGGAGCTGGCCACCAGGAAGGGGATTACCAAGTGCACTCCAAATTCCGTTTGAGCAGAGAGAGTTGAATTTTTTGGTTTGTTGGCAGAAATTTCCAGGCAGCCTGGTCCTTTTCCGAGCAAGGAAGGAGGACGTCTGCTGAGGGATGGGAGCGTGGACCTTGACGCGTTGTTTCCTTAGGGATTCTGCAGGGTCACAGGCAGGGGTCTCCAGCAGTGGGACCTGGCCAGGTCGAAGGGCACTGTGTACTTGCAGGAGATGTCCTGGGAGAACAAGGGCCTTACGGCAGCACTGCCCTCTCTGGCCAGTGGTGGGGCACCAGGTGCTTGATATTCCAGCCATTCCTGAGCTGGACGTGGGCCTCCTGGGAGTACGGTTGCCCTGTTAGCCTAGGGCAGGCGGCGTTGAGAAGCTTTCTGTTTCCAGAGCGCATGCTGCTTCTGGTGAGTAGGTTGTCAGACTGCAGAAGCACCCCACCTGTCCTGCAAGCTGTGTCAGGAAGTCATGTTCTGTAGTTCCATTTTGCTGTGGAGCCTGAGGCCACCTCTGGGGACAGGCTGGAGAGCTTCCCAGCAGCTTGGGCCTGGTGCTCTGTGGGCACTGGTGCCAGGGCTCCTTGGGTGCTCGGCAGAGGGCTTGCAGGTTGGACAGACTCACCACCTGCTGCTGCCTGCTTACTCTCAGATGCTTGAGACTGAGGGACAAGCAGCCTCTTGCTTGATGGGGGACCTCGGGCCTTGTGAGCCTCCTGGAAGGTGCACCCTGGCCCCTGGATGCTGCCCTAACTCTGGGACACTGTGGCCATGTTTGGTTTAGGTCTTGGATGGAGAATGACATTTCCTGTCCAGTTTTCCAGGCTGTCTTTTCCCTGGCAGTGAGGGGAAGTTTTGATGAATTTTCCACCAGGGAGGTGAGGCTTCCTGCCTGTGGTGCCTCTGGAGGGCCGCATCATGGAAGCCAGCTGTGGAGCAGTGGGAGCAGTTGGGCTGCGGGGACTGGAGCAGGCGGTGTCACTGTTCTTAGCCTTCTTCCTGCATGGGAGCCCAGGGGCAGTGACATAAGCATCGGCATGGATAGACACCGCAGCAGGACCTCCCTGGTGCTACAGGAGACCCTGGGGTTCCCGAGGTCAGCATTCTGCCATGTTGACCCCAGCTACCTGTGGTGTTTCTCATAGTGCAGCCGTTTCACAATCTGCCTGGCTTTGCTCAGTGGCCTCTTATTCTTGGGTGTGACAATGACTGCTGCCCCAGAGAGTGACACTCAGGGTGTGGGGCTGTGTTGCTGGTAAGCCTGCACACGCTCCACTGGTGGAGACCAACTCTGGGCGTGGCCCTCAGCATGTCCTTGGCACTTCCTTCCTTTCCTGTCTGTACTGTGCTGGCCTTGGGTGCTGGGTGCAAACTGATGCAGCCTGGCCTAGGCCTGGTGGGCAGCTGCCCAGGCTTTGCGCAGGAGCACTGTGGGTCTGGGGTGCTGGTGCTGCCCTGGCAGACTTCCTTGCCTGTGTCCCTGGTGTCCCCCAGAGACATACAGGAAGGCCAGCCCATGCTGGCTGGCAGCTGACTGGCTGTGAGGGAGCTGGGTTCAGCTGTTAGTGGAGACTTTCAGGTCTCCTGCTCCATGCAGTTCTTCATGGAGGCTGGGAGATGATAGGTGGCCACCACCACCACCACCCCCACCAACTGTGCCTATCTTGGACTCAGCCCTGGTGACCTGGAACATCCCTTGCTGGTCCCCAGAGGGCCTGGGGGGTGTGGCTGCAGTCCTGGGCTTTGTCCTGTTTATGGGAGGTCAGGCGGCCACATGGGCGGAGGAGGCCTGCAGCCCCTGGGCTGCCATCTGGTGATTGTAAAAGGGGCCATCCACATTTTTGGAGGGGGTGGTGGGGAACAAACTGCAGACTGTCAGGAGGGCCCTCTGCCTCACAGTCAGACACCTCTGTGGTCTCTCGCGGCCGGTGTCTGTGCCCAAGGTGAAAAGTTCAGTGTGTCCCTCTGCACAGGGCTGGAGGTGGAGTGACCTGCTCGGAATTTGGCCAGCCACTCAGCACTGTGCTCCTTCCTAGTGCCCTGGGTCCTGGGGCCAGGCCAGCGTGGGACAGAGGCATTCCTCCCGTCCTGCCTGCAGAGAGTGCACAGACTTCGGCCTTCAGGACGGCGGGGGCAGAGCCTGGTGAGGCTGTCGGAGTGGCTGGGCCTGGTGCCTAGCACATGCCCTCAAGGCTCTGGTAATGAGCATTCCTGGGCCTTTCCATGAGTGTAGGACAGGACCCCTGCCCTAAGCCAGGGCACCCCTCTGCCATTGGGCCTCCCAGAAGTGTACAGGGCACGTTTCCTTGAACCTGTCCGGTGCAGTGCCTGAGGCTGTCATCTGTTCTCTTTGGGACTCAAGAGTCCATTGCTCATTTTTCAGTTTGGGGATTCCAAGTTTGGAGTAGTGGCGCACAGTGGTACCAGGAGGCCGACTGGCCTGGGCTCTGTGAGGGGCCTGCCCTGAGCTGACCCCTTGCTCGCTTTCCTGCTGAGCTGCTCTCACCCGGTGAAAACCTTTGTCCCTTTGAGCCTCTCAGTGCTCAGGGCCCTTCCCAGTCCCTACAGGCCCTCCCCAGGGCAGGATCTGGGTGCTTGTCCCTGGCAGCTCCAGGGGTCACCCTCAGGGCCACTACCTGTCCCTGCACTTCCAGGCCAGTTGCTGATGTTCGTGCCAGTGGCCGTAGGGGCTGGCACCCTAGGGAAACTGGCTGATGATGTTTCCAGAGACTGATTTTTAAAATGCGCCTGCAGTTTCCTCTGTTTCCTTTTCTGTGGGGGAGGGCCACTCAGCTTCATGGGCAGGTGCTGGGCAGCCAGGCCCAGGGGAGGGGGCTGGAGGCTGGGGTGCCCACCCGCCCCAAGCCCCTGCCTTCTTCAGGCCTGCACCCTGTGAGGAGGCCAGTTCAAAAGGTCACTGCCCTGATTTTTATTGCCCTCTCTTGTGTTCTCACGACCCCTTGCCCTCTGCACAGACTGGCGGGACTGGAGCTTGACGGGGCCCAGCCTTAGGAAATTGGAAAACCTCAGAAGGATTGCGGCTCCAGCCACCAAGGTTAAATATTTTAGTGACTTAAAATACATTGTTAAAACTCAGGCAACTGTGTGAAATAATGAGTCCAGGGCACACAGATATACGCTGCCTGAAGCTGTGCCACCTCTGACCCAGGAGCTGGCCCTCCTGGATCTCCTCCGGAGGCACAGGGAGGCCTTCGTGACTTTCTCTGTGTAATGGAGGGTGAGCTGGCTCAAGAGTTTTGCATTGTAATTGGTGGTCTCAAAACCCCTGGGTTGAAGGCACCTGGGGCTCTCGTCCACCCTGGGAGCTGTGCTCCATTGGGACTGGGACCTCATGTTGTCAGTGGTGTCCCATGTTCTCCAGGCCTGAGGCAGATCCTCACAGTGTCCATCTTCAGTCTGTGCACCCTGTTCCCCCTTTGTGCCCCAGGCCCCTTGTGCCTGCTGTATGGGCTCTGCTGCTTCCCAGGGGGCAGGAGCCAGGTCTTAAATCAGGGCAGCTATTCCTGACAGGAGTAAAAATAGTCAGCTGGTCTGAGAGACACCTGAAAACACAGGCTATTGCTCCTCTGTAAAGACATTTGTTATGTTGCCACCACAGTCTTCAGTGCAAATGTCACAAAGCCCTTTTTTAATGACCCCTGAAACCATTTGGTCCTTTATCCTCGCATTGCGATGAGTGAAGAATTTCAGCCAGCCACAGGGACACACCTGGGAGTGTGTGGCCTCAGGGTGCCACTGCTTTTGGCTGGGGAGTGGGCCTGGCCTTCCTGGTGCTCCTGTCTCTGCCAGGACACGAGTTGTTGGTGTGCAGGTGAGGATTGCTTCTGAGACCCTGCATCCCATGAGGGCTAGAAGGGAGCTTGTCCCGCCTCCAGAGGCCTGGTGCAGGGCCTGGGAAGGCAAGGGCTTGCCACGGTTCCTTTCCTTGTTGTTTCACCTGTAGCAGAAATGGCATCCAGGCTTTGCCCTCTTTGGGGTGGGTGAAACGGTCGACGTGGTGACAATGGTGACGATGGCCTCCTCAACTCTGTGATCTGGGTAGAGAGGGGGCTGGGCCCTCCCTCAGTGGCGACTGTGTCAGACGGGCAGTGAGAATGTGCAAGCCTAAAGAAACAGGAGGCCGTGTGAGGAGCCCTTGTCCCAGGATCCTTCCCAGCTCCATCAGAATGGACTCAGGGCAGAGGGTAGGTAGGTGCTCAGGGCCCCTGGGAGCTTCTCTGGAGAACCACGTGGGCCTGAAGTCGTGCAGGGCTTGAGGTGTCCTGGAGACAGTCCTGGCTCCTCTGTCTTTGTAGCCTTAGCGGGCCAGCTCTGGGATCTGCGCCTCAGCACCTTCACTGCAGCTCCCCACGTCCCAGCTGTCCCAGGTGTACAGTAGGCACCTGTGGCAGGAAGGACACGTCCAGGTAGACAGGCTGTTCACTTGTTTTTTGAGGCAAGGAGACCTTAAAAGAATACATTCAGGTCAGGTGATCAGAAACATCTTGCTCCAAATGCTCGTGAATAAAGACGTTAGGTCTTATTTTGTGATTCCCCCCTCCCGGGGCTTTGCGCTGGGCTGCATCCCAGGCTCGATTTTTATTTTGACATAGGATCTCATTAAGTTGCCACCTTGCCGGAGCTGGCCTTGAACTGACCCCACCTCAGTGTCCCACGGCGCTAGCATGACAGGCACACGTCACCGTGGGTGCACACGCCGGCGCGAGACTAGGCCATTGGGCAGCACACGGTCGGCCTGTGGCGGTCTTCTGGTGTCCCTCTGTTCTCGTGTCCCCGTCCTTGTCTTCTGCCTGGCCAAGTTCAGGTATTGAAAGGGTGAGGTGAAGTCGGCGGCTGTGGGGAGGCGGCCAGGTGGCCCCTGCCAGGAAACTGGCTGTGCCAGGCTGTGCCGCGGTGGCCTGTGGCTCAGTCCCTTGAGGCTTCGTGCTGCCCTTGATCGCGTCCTCCTTGGTGAGCTTCAGGGCAAGGCGACAGCAGTGTGAGATTCCCTGTCCTCGCTGTGGCCCTGTGTGTCGTATGTGGACAGCCTCCCTGGAGGTCTTTTGGGGTGTGTTCGTTCCTGTCCCGTAGCGGGGCTGCCATGTGCCTTCCCAGAATGCCTTCTAGATGGAGATTCCCGCTTGGGCCCTCAGGATGTGGAGGACGTTGCCAGGGGCTGGCTCATGGGACTTGAGGAGGTCTCTGACAGGGCGAGTGTGTTGCTGGGCCCCAGGGAAAGTGTCCACGATAGGGGTGTGGCTCAGATAGCTTTAGTCACTTCCTGTGGCTGGCAAGTGTCCACACGCGCTTGCTCCTGGCGCTCACTAGGAAGAAGTGCTTGGGCAGCACGGGCACTCATGGCTGGGCTCTGTGTCCTTTACTCTCCGTCATGGCCTGGAGCAGGCTCATGGCACCACAGGCTCCTCACTGCCAGTAAGGGCTACACTCTGGATTATACAGAGGGCAGGGCCTCGTGAAGATACTGCCTGGCCTGGAGATGTCAGTGTGTCCCAGGGTCCAGTCTGGCCTGAAAGGAACTTAGATTCCCTGAGTCCTTGGAGAGGTGGCTGTGCAAGTGGCTCCCTGCATCTGTCTCCTTGGTGCTGCAGGGCTTTCCTGAAGTGCCTGGGAAGCTTTTCTTACATGTCTGCAGTCACAGAGTTCCCAAACTTCCTGCACCTGGCTGGTGGTTGTAGCTCTGCCCTTTTTGGGGGGATGGTATTCTGATTTTTCTACTAGGACTCCACCAACTCTGTCTGCTAGGCATGGCTGGACAGATAGCCTTGGCCCAATGGGAGGGTCTCTGGAGTACCTCCGCCTTGGGCCTCCAGGGTACTACATCTCTCAGCCATGCTCTTTCCCCACCAGTGTGCACAGGAATTTTACAGCCCCAGGAGGGAGATTGGGGCTAGTCTCCAGGGAGCAGCTCTCATGCTCCTGGAGTCTTTGGGCCATTAAGAATGGAGTGTTTTTCTGTGCTATTCAGCCTTGCCGTTCCTTTGGTACTCCATAAACAGGAGACGTTTGCTGGGCTGTGGTGACGTCAGGCCCTTTGGGAGCTGGCGTATGCTGAGAAGAGGCAGACTAGGGCTCTGTAATGCTCTGCTCACAGGCTGGCTGTTCTGTTTAGGTCACTGAGGAAGGCCACAGACCCCTGCTTCACCCCTGCTGAGTGTCCTGCGCACACACACCCCAGCCCCCACCCCCCTGAGCTCAGTCAGTTCCTTTCTCAATGCAGAGGGTTTACCCCACAGGTAGGCCTGGGATCTGTGGGGCCAGTACTCAGGACAGGTCTGAGAGCTGGAGTGCAGCTCCATCTGAGAAATCCAGAGGCCCAGTGGGGGGCTTGTAGGCTGCAGGAATGCCCCCTTCCCTTGGACTGTGCCTCCTACCCTGGGAGATGTACTGGGGTCTCCCTTGCCAGAACACTTGAGTGTGACTGTCTTGGTAGTTGTTTATGCTTTTGGCTTGGGGCCGTGGTGGACCCTGGGTCCTCCTCGTGCTTGGCAAGCAAGGGCTTTACTTCTGAGCATTACTCTTTCAGGCTCCTTTTAGTCCAGGCTCGTGAGATGAGAAGTCTTCCTCTGCCGTGGCACTGAGATGAGAAGGACGTGTGGAGCTTGTTCTCTGGTCCTTGGTCCTCGTGGCCCCTGCCATCTTTATTGGACAGAGCCTTTTTGCCTGTAGCCTCCCTTACAAGGGCCAGGTACTAGGGAAGTTGGGGTTCATGAGGGTGCTGGGGCCTTGCGGGAGGACTCTTAGATCTTCTAAGCTTGTACTGGAGGGAATTGTGGCTTCCTCTGGCTTCCAGTCACATTGTCCACCGTTGTTGTGTGTCTTCCCTGGGGAGGTGCTGGTGCCTTCGAGTGGAGAGGTGGATAATTTGGCTTGTGCACAGCCATGGGTAGGCACAAGGTGGGAGGCTTTGGTATAGGCCACAGACAGCACAGGTCCTTGCTTCCAGAGGCAGTGGCCTCCTTGTAGCTGGACCGCTGGGTCTCACAGCAGCCCTGAGCACTCTTGACTTGAGTCCTGGTTGCACATAGAAACTTACTTGTTTAAGCCCACCTTGGGCTCCTGCCATCCACAACTGCGTGCTGCTCCTCCTAGGATTTGCAGGTACAGGTCAGCTGCAGTGGTCAAGCCCCAGACGTAGCCACCGGACAAGCTACTGCAAGAGTATTGCAAGTTCCATGCCTCCTGGGCGATGCAGGGAGACCCTGAGTTAAAAAATGAAAAGGACTAGGCGTGTAGCTCAGTGCAGGGCACCCCTGAGTTCATCCCTGGTACCCCCTGTACCCTCCACACACTTTCCCCAAAAGCTGGAAGGCCTTGTGTATGACTGAGGGGTAGAGCAAGTGCAAGCTCAAGGTTTGACCTCCAGCGCTGCAAAATCAGTACATTTTAAAAATGTGAAGTAAAGTTTGCTGAGTAGCCCACACATCGGCAAGCCTGGCCGGACCCCATGTGCCCCAGAAAGCAGAAAGTGGCAGCCGCGGTGCCTCCCCAGTGCTCTGGCTTCGGCTCTCCTGAGCACGTGGGCCGCTGGCCCCCATGCGGGTGGCAGCTGTCTACTTCAACACCCAGCCCTTTGGGGTTGTGGGGGCAGCCTGCAGCCTGGAAGTCAAGGGCAGCAACCTTGGCTCATCTTGAGCAGGACAGCCCGTGCCCACCTGTCTGCCCCTGCCCTCAGTGCCCCTGGAGGTCGATGACATCGGCTCTGTTCTCAGATCGTGCCCCTGTTCTATCTCCAGGTTTAGGGCCAGACTTGGGGATGGTCAGCTGACCTCGGCCCTGCTGAGCTCCGCAGCAGGTCACGGCCCTACCTGGTCAGCTCCATCCATGTCAGGTTGACTCCTACTGGCCCGAGTCCAGAGCCGTGTGGAAGCTTTGTCCTCCTCTGTGTTGGTGTGACCCCGGAGCCCAAGGCGAGGGTCTCAGAGGAACGTGTCCTCTCGGGAGTCCAGGCAACCGGAGCAAGAGATGAGGTAAACTTGGTGCTGTATAAAGGACAGGACTTGGTGGGCAGGACCACAAGGACAGCCTCCGTGCTTGCTGGTGTGGGCTCGCAAGGGGCCTGGTGCGGCTGTCTTTGTTCTTGGGCTCTGAGAGCAGCCTTAAGCATGCTGTGTCCTCTTTCCCATGCAGACCAGAAGCTCTGGGACCGTGGCCCTGTGTGTTCCCACCTGATTGATGGCTCTGGGTCCTACAGGGCCTTGAAGGCTGGGCCTCACCCCTGCAGCAGTTGTGCCAAACTCAGCTGCTGGCGTGTCCCCTCACCTCCCCAGCTCTGTTCAGACCATGCTTTGGAAACCCACGAACTCCGGAGTACCTTGAGCACCTGCCTCTACCCTGGAGAGACCCCAGCTTTTACCCTTCCAGTCTCCTGTGCCCTCTTGGGGGCTTGGCAGCCCAGTAGGTACCAACAGAGGGGACCACCATAGTCTTCCCAGCAGAGACCATCTTCTAATGATAGGGTGTCTTTTGTGGCATTTGCCCAGCTCCCTTGTCCCCCATTTTCTTCCTGCCCGAGCTCGAAGGCCCCTGCCAGAGGGAGTGCCTGGGGGTATGCTGGCTTCCCTCCTAGCTCGCACCAGTTCCCCTCCTCAGCTTCTTTGCTGTCTGCGTGCTTGCCAAGAATGCAGGGGAATTAGGGGGAGGGGACACAGGAAATGCCTCCCTTCCTCTGACATTGCTCCAGCTGTGGGGGAGGGGAGGGGAAGGAGCAGTGGGAGGTGGGGTGGCCAGGCTGTGGTGTTCCCCCACTCCAGGCACAGGGCGCAGCTCAGCCTGCAGACAAAGGGTTCTTTCTCCCCAGTTTTGGACCACTGTGGATGGCCTGTGAAGGGGATTGGGGACCTGTGGCTTGGTAGTCTTTGTGTACGTGTGGTCTCTGGAGCAAGTGGCATGTGGGTGTTCTCCAGGAGGGTGTGTGTGTCACAGGCAGATTGAGTCCAGCCACCCCCCTCCTCCAGCTTGCCATGTTGTCAGCCCCTTTCAGAGGGGAGTGTCCCGCAGCATCCCTTCTCCACCGCATTGGTGCTCCGGGTGCTGCCTGCTCATGCTCGCAGAGGGCAGGGAGCTTGGCCCCAGGGCCCATTGGGCAGGCGCAGGCATGCGCCCCTTTGGGCAGAGCCCTAGGCTGGGCTGTGGGTTGGGACATTAGTGAGCTGCTGGGCACCTTGGCCTCCACCGGGAGCTTTGGGCTGGGAGTGGCTTCCGAGGGACCCTGGTTTGCAGGGCGAGTGTGTGCAGCTGCACTAGACAGGCAGCCCCGTTCTGAGCTCTGTCCCTTGGTGTTGGCAAGTCCAGCTCCCATCTGAGCCTGCGCCACATCTGCGCCCTAAGACCAGGGCTTGGTGTCCTGGGTGAGCCAGACCCCCCTCTTGGTGGTAGGGCTCTGGAACATCAGGCTCCTGCACCCACCAGTCAGATTGGAATCCTGACATTGCCCTGGGTGCCCCCAGCACCATGAGTTGAGGGTGCTTGTGGTGTTTAGGGTTCTGAGAGTGTAGGTGCCCACAGAAGTGAGGCCAAGCTCTAAGCATTGACCTTGGATTTTTTTTTTTTTTTTTTTTGTGGTACTGGGAATCGAACTTGGGACCCTGTGCTTGCCAGGCAGGAACTTATGCCACTGAGCTATCTCCCTACCCCTTATCCTTGGACTCCTTCGTCCCATCCCACACAAGATGTGTGGGCCCGACTGTTGTACCCTGCTTGGGGCATTACCCAGGTTGCTGTCCCTCAGCCAGTCTCAGCCAGGCAGTGTCTTGAAGCCTCCAGGGAGGCCTTGGTGGGTGTCTGTTGGGACATGGTGGGCTCTTCTGGAGCATGTGGGGGCTAGACCCTCCCATGTGTACCTGAGCCACCCCTTGAAGCTTGGTGGCTGTGTGCTCTGCCTGGCCAGAGGCTGAGGCAGGCCAGGGGCTCCCCCTTTAGAACACACACCTTTGAATGTTGTAAGCGGGGCTCCGGTTGGAGGCCTGGGGGGGCTGGTGCCTGGGTGCACGGTTGTTGCCGTGCCCACTTGGAGTTGCCCACAGGCCAGGGAGTAGTCCACTTGGTGTTGTGTCTGTTTCTATGGGGAGAAAACATGTGGACATCAGCCAGAGATGGAGGAGGAGGCCGAGGAAGCAAAGGGAACCGCAGGGGCGGAGCTGGCTGATTCTCTTCGCTGGGGGCATCTGCACACCACTGCCTGCCCGGCCTGCTGGGCCTGTGCTACTCCCAGACACCAGGTCTCCGCAGCCTTGCGTCCTGTGTCTTGTGCTTATTTTAACAGCCAGGTCTGGGTCTGTCTGCTGGGGCCTCAGCCCCTGCTGAGGTGAGAGGCCAGATGCTCTGGGTCCCAAGTGTATCTCCTGCTGTCACTGCTGCCCCTTGGATGGAGGCCAGGCCCTGACAACAGCTGTGGGTGAGGCCTCTGGATTCAGGCTGTGGAGGCCCTGCAGTCACACAGATGCAGGGTGCCCTCCTCCTTGATTGATCCTCAGTGTCTGGAGCCTTGTGCCTGGAGGTCCCCTCTGAGGACTTGGTGCGGGGAGCTGGGCTCACTGTGGCCTTATGTTCTAAGGGTTCTCTCAGAAGCCCATATCCAAGTAGGTCATTCCCTCACCTTGTAGCCTGAGAGAGATTTGTTTGTGCGCCATGCTGAGCAAGGCATAAAGACAGGCGGAGCGGTGTGGGGCAAGCGGCGGTGCCCTGGTGTTCTCCTCCCTGCAGAGGGCTGTTGTGGGTGGGGAGGTGGATAGAGGAGGCCGGGAGCAGAGGGTGTTCTGGGCCAACAAGTGGGCAGTGAGAAGAACCACCCAGTGGATTGTGGGGGACCTGGCTGCAGGTGGGTGAGCACAGGTCCTCATGCCAGTGCAGAAAGGTATTTAACGTTACGCACCCGAAACGAACCTGATAGTAGATCAGACTGCTTTTTGTACCTTGCGTGAGCAGAACAGAACGCCTGTCTGTTCCCACTAGAGTGAAGTCGCCGAATGGAGCTGCCCTGGGTGCTGGGGGCAGTGGACAGCTGTGGCCGGCAGGGTCTGGGTGGCTGGCTGGCTTTGGGGCTGTCTGGTTGGAGGCCATCCGCCATGGGCAGCCGGGCAGCTGCGTCCCCATCTGCCCAGTGAATTTCCATCTCCCTGATGTCAGCTGGCGTCCTGACATGCATGTGGAAGGTGTTAGAAACAGCTATGAAACTCTTCCTTTGGAAGGTTTTTCTTACTTTCTTTTTGATGGACTGGAAAATTGTTTCCAAGTTCCCATGGTCAGCAAGTCCAGGCCTTCGGGCTGGGTTCTGTTTGGCCATGTCCCTGGGAGCCCTGGGCGTGGGCGCAGTGCTCCTTGGCTCAGTGGAATCCCGCATATTTTCTACTTTTTGTTTAAGAAAAATTCTAAACTTGTGTTTAAGAGGAGCCTTTTCCTGTGAAGCCCTCTGCCTAAGTTGCTGGAGGATGTACTACTGGGGGCACATGCAGTAGACTCGAGACCCTGGGCCCCAGGACGGCTTTTGCCCTGAGACACAATCCTGCCACCCTTCTGCTCGCTCTCGGATGGACCTGTGGGGCTTAGCGTGGTACCAGAGACTGCATCTGGGGCCTTCCCGCAGAGCTGCACCCTCTGCCAGCTTTCATTATGAGACAAGATCTCAGCTAAGCCTGGGTGTGAACTTGAGTTGCGCCTCAGCTTCCACAGCGCTGGGATCGTAGGATGGGATGGTAGGACGGGCTCGGGCAACCACGTCCAGCTGCAGTGCCACGAAGCATCCCTGTTAGTGGGAGACGTCAGAGATGGGAGCTTAGGGCCCTCCGTCTGTACACCACACCACACCGTGACATCTTAAAAGCTGTGAGAGTATTTGCCCACTGTGGGGTTGTTGGGCTTGCACAGGTCACAGCCTGAGCTCGGACCGTGAGTGCATCTCTTGTCCTCAGCGCGACGTGTCAGCTGTTCCATCCCACTTCTCGGTCCTTGCACACTTGGCACAGTCCTCGTTCTGCACCCAGAGAGGCCACTGTCCCCTCTGTCTAGCCCCTGCAAGCACTGACACAAGAAGTCACTTGGTAGGAGGAAGCTCCGCGTGTGTTGCCTCGAGGACAGTAGCTCTGATGTGGTGGCTCGAAGCGGCGCGTGCACGTGCTGGCCTCAGAACAGGGGTTTACTGCTCGTGGGGCAACTTTATCATGGTTGAAATAAGGGAGGAGAGCAGCACCAAGGGCCGGGCCTAATGGTGCCCCATGCCGGCTTGGGGCCGTCTTTGGGCCCGGAGGTGAGTGGAGGCACAGACTCTTCTCTAGACCCTGGTGGCAGCTCCGAGCCAGCCTCCCTGCAGGCCAGCCCTGTTCCCGCTGTGTAGAAAGACAGAGACCCTCTTCAGGTGGAGGGAGACATGGGCGAGTCTTTACTTAGCTTTTGAGAATGGGAAGGCTCTGGTACCTGCACAGAGTGTGGTCTTGTGTTTTCTCAGGGCAGAAAAATTTCTAGCTTGGAAAGAAATGGAAATCTCCACATGTCTTGCTCTGGGTTGAGCTGCAGTGTCAGTGGGGGTGGCTGCCCCTGGAGGAGAGTCTGGGCCAGGGGCTCCTCAACCAGCTTCAGGTGGTGGTTGCTGGAATAAGGCAGGCTGTGAGTCACAGACCCTGCCCGCGAGGATTTCCTGGGCGGGGGGCTGGCGCCGCCCTGACAAGCTCTGCTGGCAGCTGATGTGCAGTGTAGTACTCGTCTGCCTGCTGTCCCTGGGATCCTTCAGGCTGGCCCTCCAGAGTAGGCTGCTGCCTTCAGCTCGAGCACCCCAGCCCTTGCTGCACAATGGTGGACACTCGTAATCCCTGCATGCTGGGAGGCTAGGGCAGAAGGACCACAGTGGGAGCCCAGCCTGGACCACTTAGGGATTCAGCGAGACCCTGTCTTTCAAAATGAACAAAGGCCCGGGAGTGTAGCTCAGGGTAAAGGTCCTGAGTTCAGTCGCCAGTAGGAACCCCCAACCCCCATGAACGCTCCAGAATCTTAAATCCATTTTGTTTGTTTATCTTTTTGAAACAGGGTCTCCCAGCGCAGTTCAGGCTGGCCTTGAGCTCACTTTGTTGCTCAGGCTGGTCTCAAACTCAGTCTTCCTGCCTCAGCCTCCCTAATACTGGGATTGCAAGCACGCACTACCGTGCCCTGCTTTCCCTTCTGTTTTACGCTTAGGAACCAGTGCTCTTGGAGTAGCTTTGTCCTGTGGGTGTGCCTGACGGTCCTGTCTTGCCTTGCTTCCCTGTGCGCATGTGTACACGTGCATGTGCAAGAGCGAGCAGAGTACCCACACGTGTCCACGTGAGTGCTTCTCCCCAGCAGGTGCCCTGGCCACTGCAGGTGGCTCCTGGTGCCCTGTCCCATCCTGTCCTGCATGGTGTCTCATCCTCTGAGCTCACTGAGCTAAGACTGGAGTGTGACATGCTTACTCACTGTCAGAGCTGTCCCTGGCCTGGGGCCTTCCTCAAGCCAGCCACCCTCCCATGTCTGTTACCCACAGGTAGACGGGCCTGTAGGAGGGGTCCCATCCAGGGTTTGGCTACACAGGGGTGTCCGATCCCCTCCAGGTGGCTGATGCATGGGTGCCTAGGTCCCTCTGCTTGTCAGATCTAAGTGTCCTCATCACTGAGGAAGCAGTGTGACTGGTCATGTCTGTCAGCTCCTAATCTGATGCCTCAGAAGTCAAACAGACAGATTGTACCTGGCTGGTCCAGGCCTCGGGCCTGAGTATAATGGGGGGTGGGGCTCTCCCCAACTGGGTCTTGCGCTGTTGTCCTTGAGGTGGCCCTGTTCTGAGGTTACTGCTCCTGTGGAAAGGAGGCATCAGTGGGCCTTAGAGGTGGACTGAGCCCCCAGCCCCACAAGGCTCAGGCAGAAAAGGGCACCCAGTTGTTTCCCCTGAACCTGTTGCTGCCTTTCCTGGTGCCTTAGCCTTCCTTATGGCAGAGTGGACCATGTACGTGGAGGCCACACTCATTGCCACCCAGACAACAGTGATACATAGCACGTGGGATAGGAGCCTGTGATCTTCAAGAGACCAGATGGCAGGGTCCCCATAGGGAGCAGTGGCCTGGGGACCAGCGGGTGCTGAGGAAGAGAATGACCAGACAGGTAGCTGGTTAGTGGCCATTGTCCTCACAAGGGACCCCCTTACCCTTGGAAGCAGACTGTGAGACCAGGGCTGGGGTCAGGCAGGGAGGGAAGGGCATTCAGGAAGGCTCCACACCCAGCCCTGCGTCCCTCCTCCTACTGTGCCCTTGAAGTACTCCTTCAGTTAGGTCCATTCTTGATGAAACAGCCTTCCAGGAGCGCGCCCACAGCCTCCCGTGCTGCCGCCTGCTCCGAGCTCTGCGGCCTGCCGACTGCCCCCATCCTCTGGCTGGGGGGCCCATTTGTCTCCGAAATCTCGGGGAGGGTGGCAGGCGGCCAAGCCACTCCGCCCACTGCGTCATCGCTACAGAATGTCTGCTGGGAGGCCGGGCACCGGGAAAGCGCTCCCCGTGGCCCGCCAGACCGCAGCCAGCTCGGCACACAGCACCTCCACAGCCCATCACAGCGAAGGCCTGCCTACTGCAGCCTTGGATTTAGTGGTGTTTGAAGTTGTTTTGGTGGTTACTCCTGTGGCTGGAAAGGCAACACGATGCTTAGTCTGTGCATGAGAAAGCGAGGCCTCAGAGTCTGTCAGGGGTGCCTACTGGGTGGGCCACTGAGTTGGGACGCTTGTCCAGGATCCTTGGCTTGGCTCGGACTCCGCAGAGGTGGGGTGCTAGCTTAGGATGTGTAGGCTGCTCCTCTTCCTCTGAAAGGGTGCCCTGTGTCCTGCAGGTCAGCTCCTGGGGGCCCCACCAGGGCAGGCTGCCCATTGGGCTTTTCCAGACAAGCTGGGCAGGTCCTGGTGACTCAGTTTCCTTGGAGAAGCCTTGTCAGCCGCACTGCGGTAACCATAGATAGCAGTGACCTACTTAGAGCGAAGTCAAAGTGAATCGTCAGAATGGGTATTTCTTACTTCATTTAAGGGCTTGGGGTTGTCTTGCAAATTTAATCTACTTCCTCTGTACTGTAGTAATCAGAAAATAGGTTAAGCATGATACGAGTTATGAATTATCATGTGTAAAATATTAATGGTTCTTATAAAAATAGCTTTGCAACTTCTGAAACTGGAATCTTCAGGAAAGACCCTCTGCTCGAATGGGGCTGATTTGCAGGGGAGGGCTGCGCTGCGCACCTGTAGGGAGGCCAGCGGCATGAACAGGCCTGTGCTCCCCACGGGGGTCCTGAGTCCTGGCAGCAGTCCACCCTCCTTGAGCTCCACGCAGAGCTGGGCGCGCTCTCGAGGCTGGAGAGCGCTCTTGAGCGTGTCCCATCCTGGTAGGCTGATGTAGGAGCCCGAGGCCCTGGCCACATGTCCTGCCTGCTGCCAGACCAGGCTGATCTGACCCCTGCAGGAGTGCTGATGGGTGGCCCAGTGGGCGTGAAGGTGTGGGCAGGCTGAGCCTCCTCAGCAGGGAATTCCTGTCCTTGTGGGAGCCTGGGCAGTTTGGGCTGTGACAGTGGGGGGCTTCAGCCCTTCTTGCTCGAGCTTCCGGCAGCGTTAACAAACGTGGTACTACCTGGCACCTCTCTAGGGAACGTCTCCCTTGCCGGGTGTGGGACTGGCAGGTCCCTGGGGAGGTAGGTGCCAGTTGGAGCTCGCGTGAGAACAGTTTCGTGTTGGCCATCCCTGCGTGGCACTGCAGCTTGAGCCACTGCACTTGGCTTCTGTGCCTTCAGCTGGCCCAAATCTGCCGTGATAGGTGTCAGCAGAGTGCACCAGGTGAGCCAAGGCAGAAGTTGCCATGGGGCCTCAGGCTTTCGGGTGGTGACAGCGGTCTGTGAGGTCCATCTCAGCCTCGGGGCCTGCACTCTCATTGACCGATGTCAGAGGAAACAGGCTGCTGAGGCTGTGGGCCGGGTGCTCCCCTCCACGGTGCCTTTCGGAGCCCTGTCTGTCCTGTGACAGTGCTTGCTGTAGCCGTTTTCCTCTGTGCTGTACCTGGGCTTCTGCTCTGCTTGCCTGTCTTTACTTCCTGGCCTCTTCCCACCAGTGGTGCCTCTGGCACCACACACACGACACATGTGGCCAGGGATGGGGCTTCAGCTCGGCTCCCCTTCTCTGGTCTCTAGAAGGCCCATGAGTACAGGTTTCTGGGTTTCTGGGGGCTTCCTTTCTGCCCAGAGCCCCCCTCCTCACCAGTGGGCCCTGGTCTCCCCTGGGTCAAGATGGGCTGTGGGCTTGGTGGGCCTATTGGGTCCGTGTGGTCACAGTAGGCCTCCCAGGGAAGCTAAAGTGGCCGTGTGGTGTGGACCCGGCCCTCACAGAGACCTCAGAAACCCTGAGTGATGAGAGGCGCTGTTAGCTTCTTTTCTTCTTCACCTGGGCTTTCAGAGCCCCCTGGCAGCTTTGGATTTGGTGGTGGCAATAGTCAATGCCTGGGTGGGAATGTACTCCTTGCCCGCTGTGACATTCCTGTTGTCTGCTCACCCCTTGATGGTCTGAAAGTCACAAAACACCACAAGCCCTAGCAGCGAGCAGTGGTCTGTGGTCACCACACAGGCTCAGAGGGCTGCGTATGTGGGGTGCAGTGCCCAGGCGCGTCCCTTGGCTATTGCTGGTCAGGTATGGCTGCTCCGCCTCCCCAGTCAGGCTGCCCAGAGAGCAGACCCCACCCGAGAGGCTTTGCCCCAGGTCCTCTAGAGTCTAGGGCCTTCTTTGAGCAGGGTTGCTCTCCGGTGTGGCGTGCCTCAGTGACAAGCTGAATGGTCTCCTTTGGAGCCCTGCCGTCTCTTGACTGCAGAGCTTTGCCTTGGCGAGCTGCTCACTGTGAGATTCCCACCGTGAGCTCCAGCGTTGCTTGCCGTGTGGAGCTGGTAGACGAGCACATCCTGACGCGGGCAGCTCCTGGACCCTCCCTGCCCAGCACCCACTAAGGCCGGGGGAGCTCTGGGGTTGGCCCCTGGGCTGTGAGCAAGCCTTGGGTTAGGTATTCGGCTCAGAGGCCACTGTCATGCTTGGGGTCTTAAGTTAACAGCTGGTATCTCCCTTGCAGAGAGTAGAGTTGTGGCTTACTAGTTGGTGCCATCACTGTTAGCCAGGTTAGAGCACCCCCAGGAAACCCCCAAGTTGTCACTGTTGCTCCCAGCCCCTCCCCGTCCTGACCCTCAGCTACAAGCAGTGGTGTACCGTCTCTGGGTTTGCCTATGTAGGCCTTTCAGATAGAGCCCCAGGACACTGCGTTTCTCTGACATGACCTGTCACTGCCATGGTGTTGTCTACATCGGGGCCACACTGCTTGTTGTGGTGAGCGACGCTGTTGCCCCGATGGACCAGAGTTTGCTACCTGGATTGGCTCCACCTCCTGACCTGCCGACAGCACAGCTACCTCATAACGCGTGTGGACAGGTGTCTTCGCTAATCTGACTAGGCCCCGGGACTTGCTGGACTTTTCCCGTGGCAGTTAAATCTTCCTCAGCAACACAGTTGCTTCGTGTCACTTGTATTTTTTAAAAGTTAATAGGCTGGGTGGTGGCTGTGAAGTAACACTTCATTGTGCATTTGTGTTGTTATGGTTGTGCTTCTTTGAAATGGTTTCATTATGTTGTCCAGGCTGGCTCTGAACTTGCCTTGTAGCCCAGGCTGGCCTCAAACCTGGTGATCCTCCTGCCTCAGCCTCTTGAGTGCTGGGATTTATAGATGTATGTCATCACACCTGGCTCATTGTGTTTCCTTTTTCAAGTTTAGCTTATCAAATAAACATTTGTTTAAAAATATGTATAAGCTGAGGAGGCAGCTCAGTGGTCTAAGTGCCTGCCTGGCAAGTTTAATGACTTGGGTTTGATCCCCGGTACCACATGCTATACCAGCTGGTATGCCGAGCTGACCACCAAAACTGTAATCCCAGTGCTGGGGTGGCTGAGAGGAAAATCACTATGAGTCTGAACTGCATAGCGAGACCCCTGTACCAAATAAAAATGAATGGATAGATAGCTCAGCTGACTAAAGCACCTGCGTTGACGGAGCGCAGAGGCCGGAGTTCGATCCCTGGTGTGCTGTGCCAGCCCTGCCCCCGGGTGCGCTGAGGTGGCAGTTGAGACTGGGCATGGTGGTGCACGCCTGTAATTACAGTGCTTGGGAGGCTGAAAATAGGAGAATCACTAGGAGTCCAGTCTGTGTAGTGAGACCCTGTACACCTTGTAGACCCTGTCCTAAAAACATGCACTTAAGATAGTATTTCCTGTATTCATCTGGATTCTTCCAGTGGCAGTGTCTTCTGGAATTATAGGCTAGGTATTTAGCATGTTTACGATTGTCACCTAGGAGGGGTGGCCAGGCTGGGGCCACTGTGCTACAGGCCATGGTCCAAGGGGTGCTTGGTTCTGGAGCTGCAGAGTGGCCTTCGTGGCTGTCCACGGACAGGCTGTGGCTCTGGGCTATGGATTGGGGTTGCAGTGGCCAAGAGCCAGAGGACCTGCGTCTCACATCCCAACACCCGAGCTCTTCAGAAGGTGCTCTTAGCGTTTGAGCTCATGGCTTTCATGGTGATTGCTGGGTGGGCATGGTATCTGGATCTCTTCCCAGTCAGTGAGTCACGGTACCTGACACCTGTAACAAAAAGGAAGGTGAGGGTTTATCTTGGCTATGGTTTGAGACATTTGAGTCTATGTGGAAGCTTAAACAGATGGCATGGCCAAGAGCCCAGTGGTGAAGATCTGCCCCTCTAGGCCACGCCCCCATGGATGCAGACCGAAACAGGTGGTCAGGACTGTGTGACTGAGGCCCAGTGTGAGGTGTGTGCACTGCCCAGGTGGAGCTGACCCTGTCCCTGGGCCCACAGACTCCGTGCCCTTGGAAGGCCTCACACAGGCCAGCAGCAGGGTTGCAGGGCTTCTCAGGCCATGTCTGGCTCCGGAGCCTCTGTTCTGGTGCCTCACCAGGCAGTGTTTGCTGTCTCTTCTCTCTGTGTGGGCTCTCAAGGAACTTCCAGTGTGTAGTTGAGGCCCAGCTGCCATCTCAGCCCACCCCTGGGACCTGTCCACTAGTGTCATCATGCAGGGCCCATGTGTTAGGTTTCTCCAGAGCCCCCCGCCTGGAACCATGTGGCGCTGGGTCCAGAACTTTCCTTCCTTGTCGGAGTGTCCTGCCTCCTGATGGGTAGGGAGGCCTGGGCGGCTGAGCCCGATACGTAGCTGTGCTTTGTTCTGAGTGGGGTGTGGTGCAGACCAGGCCAGGCCTGGAGGCTTCGAGCCCCAGCATCGGTTTCCCAGTGAGAGGGAAGCAGCCTTGTCCCACCCCCCCCAGCTGGGCAGCAGCCGCCAGGGCAGCACAGAGCTGAGGCACAGCAAGTCATGGCCCTCAGCCTGGCCACACAGGCTAGGAGAGGGCTGGGTGCTGTTGCTGTGGTGGGTACTGGGCCACTGTCTTGGGGTTGTTCAGGCGCCAGAGGTCCCTGCTATAAGATGTTTTCAGGGCCTATGGCTCTGCTGCCTGGCAGGGAGGCAGAACCTCCTTGTGTGTGGCTCTTTGGGGACTGGGAAGGAGCTGCACGTCTGTGACTTGGTTTCTGTGGCTGGTGTCTGCGGAACTGGCCGGCACCCCGCTCAGCTGGCCGTGGACATGCATCAGTTGGGAGGCCTGTGGAGTCTCCTGGTGCTCTTTGTGCGCTCATCTCCACAGGCCCAGATGCCAGCACCTCCCTGTGCCCCTGGGGACTAGCTAGTGCCTCACATGTGCCCGTGGCTGGAATGTCACAGCTCTGGGGCCCGGCCGCCCATGCTACAGCTCCCTGCCACGGTCTCACCTTCCCCGTGGCTGCCAGGCCACATCTCCCACAGCAGGGGCCTGCTGTTTCCCCTGGGACACCGTGGGTGCCTAGCGCGTAGGCAGTGCTGGCTGCGGGACGGAGAGCTGTGCCCAGAGCGGGGTGTGTGTGTACTTGGAGTTCGTGTGGATGTGGGAGGAAAGCAGGGGTACTCTTGGGGGCACTGCCCTACCCTACCCCATCCCATCCCATCCCATCCCACTGAGTGTCTCTCTGGGGTCTTAGAAGCCAGACGGGGCTCCGGATGGCTCTTTTGGCCAGGAGGGCACAGGCAAGGGCAGGGAGCCCCGGCCCTGAGCCGATGGAGACCAGGACCTCCAGGGAGGGGCTGCTCCATGGCCGTGGAGGTGGGTTTCCTTGGGCAGATGGGCTCTGAGGTCCTCCGGGCAGAGCTGGGGCCGCCGCCGTCCATCCTGTCCCGTGTCGTGTTGTGTCCCATCCCCCACCCCCCCATCGGATGGGCTGACCTCCGCCGCTGAGTCCCTGCGTCCTTGCCTGGCAGGGTCCTGACTCCACTGCATAGGCTGCGTCCCAGGTCCCCACGCTCAGGGAGCCAAGTCCTCAGCAGCCCGAGGCCCCCCGTGGGCCTGGGCTGGGAAAGCTGCTCAGTGCTTGACTGCTTTCTGCCACAGAGCAAGTAGAAGCCTGTGCTTCTCTTGGCCTCCACAGACCTCTACCAGGTGACCCTGGCCTCCTGGGCAGCAGTATCCAACCTCCCTTGTTTCTGTGGACGCTGTCCTGCCAGGCCTTGTCCCATGAAGACATGAGCTGGTGGGGCCTGGCATGGGCTGAGCATCCTGCAGGAGCCAGGCCAACCTCACGTTTGAAGACTTCTGCTTCCCTGCCCCTGCCCCTTGGAAGTGTGGCCCAGCAGCCAAAGTCCTGGGCTGGGGCCTGGTGCGGGAGCATCACAGGGGGCATCGCAGGAGGGGAGTGGCCATTACATGGGCTCTGACAGCGGCTACAGGGCCCACGGCTCCTGGGAATGAGGCCCCTGCAGGTCTGTGGAGCTCTTGGGTTTGTCACACCACCCCATGGACTATGGGTTCTGGACTGGCCTTGAGGCCCTCAGAAAGATCAGAAGCTAGAGGCGAGAGGCCTTGTCAGTCTCTAGTTAGCTCTGTCCTGAGACCCCCCAGTGGCTGGGCAGTGTGGGCACCCTTTCCCTGGCGTGGACACCATGGTGACACTTCCTGGGTCTCTGGGAGATGCACTTCTCCTCTACTGGACAGAGCCCCCGTGGCCCCGTGCTTGCTCAAGCTGGTGTTGAAGGCCAAGGCTGCGACCATCCCTGCCCTGCAGGTGCCGTCTGCCAAGAGGCCTGTGCTCTGAGAGAGGCCCGCTCGCTCGCTGAGGGCTGTGGCCTCGGCCCTGGCCCTCCTCTCCCTGTGTGCCCTGGGGGCGCCGCCTTGAGGAGTGCCCTGCAGCCGTGGTGCTCAGCAGCAGTGTCCGGCAGCTCCTCTCAGAGTCTCTTAGGTCAGCACCAGACGGCGCTAGCTCTGCGGCTTTCCTCTTCCTCTGGGTGAGGACACGCTCACTCTCTGCACCTGCTCCTGTGCGAAGACAGGAAGCCCCACCCCACCCCGGCAGTGCGGTGCGGTCCTCCCAGGGGTGGGGGGTTCCCACAGTTCTTCGGGGCAGCTCTCTGCCCTAGTCATTGTCCACTTACACCTGTGGTGTCAGGGTAGGGCCTCTATGATGCAGCTCTGAGACTTTTCACCCCTGGGCAGATTTTAGTACTTTAAACGGAATCCTTCCTGGTTGGTCCTGTGGGGGCTACCCTGGAATTCCCCGGGGCAGATAGGCAGCTGCGCTTGTGTGAAGACAGGCCAGCTAACTGCCCCTGACCGGTGCCACAGGGGCTGTCCTGCGTGGCACCCCAGCCTGGCCCTCTGCTGAGTCTCATTCTGACAGTGCTGTTAGGGGAGCCTTGAACCAACACCAGCAGCAGCCCACCAGCGGGGGCCCCCGGCCATCATGGGGCCGGTTCCGTAGTTGTGCTTTCTGGGGAGCTGCCACCCTCATTTACTGTCTGCCACCCTGGGCCCCTCCCAGTCTCCCCTGGACCACATTGCTGCCCTGTGCTTGTCTCCACTCAGGCAGACAGACGGGATGGCCACCTGGCTTGGGGCTCTGGTGTTGGATTTGTTCTCCCAGGGAGAGGTCGGACTGTGCTCTGTTACCCCGTGGCTCTGCAGGCAGGGCTAGCACCAGGGGCGAGTGAGGGTCCAGTGAGAGCTTCTCTGAGCTTTCTGTTAGCAGAGACAGTGGCGACATCTGCAGCCTGTCAGGCGTGGTGCCAGGGCACTCAAAGCCACTTTCCTCGAGTCTTGATGGCCACTCTAATGCCCCTTGGACACAAACTTGTGCATGTCTCATGGGCAGCGCTGATGCCCTTGCTGGGCTGAGGGGATCTTGTGCCCAGGCTTGGGGAAGGTGGTATAGACAGGCAGGGCATGCACAGGCAGGCGGAGCTGCTGCACCACCCCGTCCGCTGCAGCTGCGGGTGAGGTCACTCTGGAGCAGCCTGCAGTGGCACAACAGTGTCCTCTGTGTCTGCAAGAGTGGCTGCCCCTTCCCGGCAGCACCAGGCCCACCTTCCTGCCTGCTGCTGGCAGCTTGGCTCTCCAGCAGGCAGAGCGCAGGGCTGTGTGTCCCTGCCACTGGGGCCATCCTGTTGGGGCTGGCTGGCAGGGAGACCTGCCTGGGCCTACAAGTACCAGCAGGGCCCTTTCTGTTCTCCCAGGTCTCCTCTGAAGCCCCAGCCTCCATAAGACCCAAAGCAGATGATGCCTCTTCCCAGCCCCCTGCGTCTTCTGAGAAGGACAAGCAGTCCAGCTGGCTTCGGACCTTGGCCAGCTCCTCCAATAAGGTGCTGCGTGGGGCCTACCCAGGTGCCGAGGAGGTGGGCGCCTGGCCTTCTGCTCAGGGCTGGGCACCCAGCTGGCCTTGGAGACCTAACACAACTTTTCCCACAGAGTTTGGGCTGCGTTCACCCTCGCCAGCGTCTCTCTGCTTTCCGACCCTGGTCACCTGCAGTTTCATCCAGTGAAAAGGAAATCTCGCACCTCCCAGCCCTGATCCGAGACAGGTAAGTGAGTGCTTTGGCAGGGGGCCTCAGATCACCAGCATCTTGGCAAAGTATGTTCCTGCCACCATTGGCTGGGCTCCGGGGTGAACCATCTAGGGTTTCTGAGACCTTGCATGAAGCCGTGGAATTCACAGAGCCCATCCATGAGCGTGGGTTCCTCGTGGGGTCCACCCTATCATCCCAGGTACAGAGCCATGGGAAACCTTTGCGGTTCTCAGCCAGTACAAGCTGGCATCAAGGGTCTAGGCTGGGGGAGAATGTGTCTCCTGTGTCACATCAAGGGTTGGCCATGGCAGGTGGGCTGCAGGTGGGGCCCAGGGGCAGGTGCACCCTAGCCCAACACCTGTGCCCCCTGCAGCTTCTACTCCTACAAGAGCTTCGAGACTGCAGGGGCTCCCAACGTGGCCCTTGCCCCGCCTGCCCAGCAGAAGGCTGTGCACAGCCCGCCATGCAGCACTGTGGTCTCCCGGCCCCCCGAGCCGCTCCCCACATGTATCCAGCCCCGGAAGCGGAAGCTGACTACAGACACCCCTGGAGCCCCAGAGATGCTGGTGCCGGTAGCTGCTATAGAGGAGGACAAGGATTCAGAGGCGGAGGTTGAAGTAGAAAGCAGAGAGGAGTGTGAGTGGCACGGTTTCCTCCCCGATCCCTGCGGGCTGGTGGGGGTCTGGGGCCCTGGCAAGGGTCTGCTGCGGCAGCCCTTCTCACTCCAGCCTCTGTCCACAGTCACGTCCTCCTTGTCCTCACTGTCCTCACCGTCCTTCACGTCATCCAGCTCCGCCAAGGACCTGAGCTCCCCAGGTGTGCATGCTCCTCCTGTGGCTGCCCCTGATGCCGCAGCCCACGCAGATGCCCCCAGTGGGCTGGAAGCGGAGCTGGAGCATCTGCGGCAGGCTCTGGAGGGGGGTCTGGACACCAGGGAAGCCAAGGAGAAGTTCTTGCATGAAGTGGTCAAGATGCGTGTGAAGCAGGAGGAAAAGCTGAGCGCTGCGCTGCAGGCCAAGCGCAGCCTCCACCAGGTGGGTCGGGCCGTCCCCGGGCAGGGTCGTGCCCTTCCGCCCATGCCCTGCAGCTGCGCTGCTACCCCGGCCTGGGTGCAGGGCGTCCCCAGAGTTGGAGTGTGTGCACAGAGTAGGGAGTGGGCCCTGCGGGGCTCCACCCAGAGCCCGCTGTGCCGGGGCCTCCTGCCTGGCAGCTGAATTCACACCTCGGCGTGTCTGGCAGCTCTGGGGCAGCCTCACACTCGTGGGCGTTCGCACAGCACAGCCCCGCTGGTTCCCCGGCTGCGGGATCTCACGCTCTCGTTGTGTGCTTTACCACTGTCATGCAGCTCTGGGTGGAGCTGCCATTTCCCGCCTGGTACCACGGTGTCTACAGGGAGGGGTGTGACTCGCTCTGCTGCTCAGCGTGGCTGAGGCAGGTGGCTCCAGCTGGCTGGGGAGGAGCCTGGCTGTCTGCACACGGTGGCTGACCTGGAGGGTTCCTGGGGTGCTGGCAGCACTGGAACAACGCTGGTGGGAGAGGCGGCCGGGGCAACCTGCAGTGACCACCTGGCTGGCCACTGCTCTCCTAGGAACTGGAGTTTCTGCGCGTGGCCAAGAAGGAGAAGCTGCGGGAAGCCACAGAGGCCAAGCGCAGCCTGCGGAAGGAGATTGAGCGCCTCCGGGCTGAGAACGAAAAGAAAATGAAGGAGGCCAACGAGTCTCGGGTGCGCCTGAAGCGGGAGCTGGAGCAGGCGCGGCAGGTCCGGGTGTGTGACAAGGGCTGTGAGGCCGGCCGCCTGCGCGCCAAGTACTCGGCGCAGGTACACATAAGCAGTGTGGGGGGCTGGGGGCTCCAAAGGGCAGGGCCTCAGGCCAAGCTCGGATACCAAAGTGTGCTGGCCATGGCTGGGTGGCAATGCCCAGGCTGCAGTGGGGTCAGGGTGGATTGCAGATGGCCAGGCCGTGTGTGGAAGGCCAGGGCCCCCGAGGACATCCTTGCAGGCCCTGGAGCCCTAAGAGCTCCCTTCCTGCTGCCCTGTGTGAGAAATGAACTCGGGTGTTGGGGTGGCCCCCAGTATGGGGCAGATGGAGCCTGTGTGTGGAGCACGTGCTTGGCTGTGCCACCAGCTCGGGCCAGGGACGGAGCACCTGCCCTGGCTGGTGATGGGGCAGCCTGGACTACTCTCCCAGTGCCACATGGGTTGCCTGGGCCTGCACAGGAGAAGGAAGGGTTCTGGGGTGGGAGGCAGGAGCCAAGCAGGGCACTGCTAAGCCTCGCTGTCCCCCCTTCCAGATCGAGGACCTGCAGGTGAAGCTGCAGCATGCGGAGGCTGACCGCGAGCAGCTTCGGGCAGACCTGTTGCGGGAGCGAGAGGCGCGGGAGCACCTGGAGAAGGTGGTGAAGGAGCTGCAGGAGCAGCTGTGGCCACGGCCACGCCCTGAGAGCACGGGCGGCGGCGGCGGCGGCGGCGGCGGGGAGGGCACCCCTGAGCTGGAGCCCTAGCCCAAGCCGCCGATGGCCAGGCGCGAGCGCGCCAGGTGCGGAGAGCAGCGGCGGGGTGCGGCTGCTGCAGGCCTGGCCCGCGCCCCCGTGGCCACGCAGCACAACGTCTCTACTGTGCCTATTACCAAGCGAGTGTTTGTAGCTACACACACACTTTTGGAATCCACTGCAAAATTTTCTACTGGCCAAGTTCAAGCAAGCAGGCCACATCTCGGGCTGTGGCCGAGCCCAGGCCAGCCCGGCAGCCGGTGCCCGGCCTCTGCTTGCTGGAACGTTCTAACATTTACACTTTTGTTATAAGCTATTTAAAACCAATAAGGAGACTTGATCTTCAGAAAACCCACACATTTTTTATGACTTAACTTTTGAGAACCCTGTCGCGTAACGCCATCTGGAGACCCATCGTGGGGGGGCGCTGCCCTCCCCGCCCCGGAAGCCATCATGCTCATCTGTGCCCGCGGCTGTGAGAGGACAGCAAGGATTTTTCTTCAGAGTCTATTTTTTCAGCGACAAGGACCTGGATCTTCCTGCTGCTGCCAGGAAGAGCAGGGAGAGTGCCGCGTGCGAGATGAGCTCAACACTGCCCGCCTTACGCCGCCCGCCCCGTGCCCTGCCGCCCTCGGGGAGGCGCGGTTGCCAGGAGCTGGAGAGCCGCCGGCTGCCCTGGCGCTGCCACGCCCGTCCCGCCCCTGCCCGCCTCCCCCAGGCCAGTGGGCGAGCGGGTGAGCGAGGCGCTGCCGGTGCGGGCGGGCGCGCGTGCCCGGCACCCCTCCCCCTCCGGGAACACGAGGCTTCAAACGTCGCTCCTCTCGTTTCTGACTGAGGCTGCAGCATTGGAACAAAACACAGCATTACTATTACTTTTTTGTTTGTTCATTTAAACGTATATTTAGAACTGCACTTTGTCAAAATTTTCTCTTTTTACTCCCCGGTTAACTGAGGTTTTTACAGATTTCTAGAGCAGTTCAAACCCGATGTGCTTGAGTGCTTAGAATCCCCTCTGGTGCTTGGTTGAACAAGGGAATCACATGGAAATGAAACGCAGAAGCGAGCCTGGGGCTCGTCCTGTGCCTTCCAGCGTCTGTACAGAAACCCTGGCTCCCGTCTTTTTACCCCTAATACCGTCTTCAGTAGCAATTGAATCTGCCACTGTCAGAATAAGTTACTTACATTTATTCCAAATAATCTCGTTTACTCTCAACTGTTTATGCAAATTATATAAGGTTTCTTATGCCCAAGCTTGAAAAATTACTTTCCAGTAGACAAGAGGCAGCCACCCACCCTGAAGTCACGGAGTTACTTCACGTAATGCACAGGCAGGAGCTCTGTGCCCAAGTCTCATCTGACACCGAGGCGGCCATGAGCTGAGGGAGGTGGAGGTGGCTTGTGCAGGTGCAAATGACCTCGAAATTGTCAACCACCGGTAGCAACAAGCAGAGAGCAGAGACTGCTGAACCCTGACGTTCGTTTGGGTGCCGGAATTGTCCGCAGGGTTTTGCCCTTGGTTTACTGAGGGGCCTCGGTGGCTGCCGGGACCCCTTTCCTGAAGTGCAATGCAAAAGGGACATGGTGTATATGCAGCATTTATTTGGCGGTCTTCTTTTTCTTTTTCTTTTGCAGTTCCGAAGCCTGTTTGCATGGGATTTCCCCCTGCCACAGCAGACCCACCCATGGGCATTATTACTGTGTCTTGTAAAGGGTCAGTTTTGTTACGCAACATGCAGAGCGCTGTTCTCAGCCTCATTTTTCCAGACTTGTGTGTTTTCAGTCATTTCTTCAAGGGAAACTAAACGATTTAGTTTGAGCAAAGCTTGAAGTGTGTTGGCGTGCTTCTGTGTGACGTCCTGGTCGCCAGGCCTGCAGGTGGTAGTGAGTCGGGTCCAGCTGGAGGCTTAGCTCCAGAGGGACACGCTTTGCTCAGCTCCATCAGGCACGGCTGCCCCTCGCCCTCCCTTGGCCACCGTGGTCTCCAGGTGTCCTTACTGGGTGCGGTCCGTGACAGTGGGGAGCACTGTCTGTGCGGCGACTCCCTGGGCACTGGCTGGCCTTGGACAACCTTGCTGACCCGTGAGTTTGTCACCCTGGGCCCACGTTGCAGGGGCCCTCTGGGCAGCCCTGCTGCTCCCACCTCGTGCCCTGGTCTTGGCCCCAGGGGAGGCTAGCAGGGCCCTCCCAGCCACTCCTACATAGGGTGACCGTGGGCTGGGGGACCCCAGAGCCGCCGTGTCTGGCTGCGTGAGCAAGGCAAGCTACAAGTTCCCTGTCTTGAGGAGGGAGGAAAGCCCCTGTCCCGTCATCACAGGGCTGTGTGTGCAGCTCGGGAGGTCACTGTTTTTATCCTGAAAGAAGATTACGAAGGGAAAAACCAACAGCAATAACATTCACATCTGTGGAGCAGCTAACTCGTCCACGACTCCCCGCTTTCCGCACAGAACTAGCCAATGTAAAAACAACTAACATGTAAATACTTTTTTTTCATTTTACACCATTGTATTATACGTGTATATGGTGGCTCTTTTTTCAGAAACATTTCTTACTTGGTAATTGTCTTGTTTCCTGGGCTGTTTTTAACTGAGGAGGAAAAGCGCTCCTTGGCCAGCAGGACGTGGCCCTGGCCTGGGTCCTGGTGGCCTGTACCCCTTGGCTGAGCCCTAGCCCTTTTCCATCCCAGCCTTGACCTCGCTGTCTCCCGCCGTACCCTGGGCTGAGGGCGCCTCTTGCTTTATGTCAGGAGTCTCAAGTGACATTTTTTTTCAATTAAAGAAAAAACCGTTTCCAACCTTTACACGCTCCAGAGCCCCTGCCCCTCCCGTGTCCTCTGCTGCTGCTAACGACAATACGACGGCTTACTCTGCTACTTGAGAGCTATTTTTATGTAATTAATGTATGCTTTCTTGTTTATAAATGCCTGATTTAAAAGGGACAAAAGCAAAGCTTGGCATATTTATCTATTTCGCTGTGTACCTGTTGGTCCTCACCCCTTGGAACAGATGACATTGGACAATAAAGGACTTGGAGAGCGCACGGGAGGCTGTGCTTGTCCCCTGCCCCGCAGGTCTGGGGTGGGCGGCAGTGGGTGCCTGAGCACAGCCGGCTGGGCCCGGGGCCGTCCGCAAGAGCATGGCTCTCCCAGGGGCTGCCATCCCCCAATGCCACCTGTGTCTCCAGGAAGAAAGGCAGAGCCCTGCAGGCTGCTAGTGGCTGCAGGGGGCCAGGGACCCTGTGTCTCAGTGCCACCTCCTAGCATACCCTTTGCCCACCCGACTCTTTCAGGCAAGATTGGTCTCCTAGGAAGTGGCCCCACACCTTCCGGCAGGGCCCTCATACCGCTCTCCACCCTGAGCCCCCCTCCTCCAGTCCCATTGAGACTTGTTCCTACTCTGTGCACAGAAAGCTTGTCACCCTGTACAGGGACAGCATCGGGTCCTCGGAACCCCAGCATGGATGCTGTGGCACTGGGTGTCCTCCCCAGCGTACACCTGGACGCCCTGCAGGACACATGGGTGGTGGTCACTGAGAGGAGGGCGTGCAGCCGGAGGATGGCCCAGGCAGGCAGCCTTCACTGCTGGGAGCTGGCCAGGCCACAGAGCAGCCGCAGGAAGGGTGGGGCTGGCGATGTCCTGCCCACTGGGTCCTTGAAACTGGGTGTATGGGGGTCTGAGGCCACAGTGGCCCTGGCCTTTACCCGGGGACTGAGCTCACAGTCAAAGCCTGACCCAGGCATGTGTCAGAAGCCCTGACCCAGAGTGGCCCCTGGACAGGCAGAGCCACCCTGTACTTCCCAACGATGTGATCGGGAGGAAACGGCCCATTCTCCTGGGCCCCTGCCCAGGGCCGCCTCAGTCTGCAGCCAAGGCCTAGTTGACTGTGGGGCTCTGTGCACCCTACTCCCACAGCTGGTGCTCCGTCCCGAGGACCTGGGGGGTGAGCATGACATGAGACAAAGAGGGGCCAGCTCTTCGTTTTACCCTGTGCCCAACTTCCATCCGCTTCTGCAGCCGGGCCCGGCCCCTCCCCCCCTGGGGCCCGTGACTGCAGTGCCAGCACTGCATATCTCATGGGTGGGTACCAGGTGCCCTCTGGAAGCGGAAGCCACTGCCCAGGCACTGTAACAGCTGCTTGGCACGCCCTTCCCCCTGCCAGGCCCTAGGGCGAGTGCTGCAGTGACAGCTAATGTCTTGTGTGTGTCCCCATGGCCAGCTCAGCGGGGCTTGCCAAGCTCCTCCCCCCCGGTGCCCAGAGGAGTGGGTGCCACCTGGGTGCTGCCTGGGGTGAGGAGGCCCACACGGCACCTGCTGCGAGCTCACTGCTGCCTCTGGCACCTGTGTTCCTCGGAGGGCTGCAGGCCCCTCTTGCCAGGACAAGGCCGGGCCTGGGTCCCCCAACGTCCAGGCTTAGGTCCCATGCCCTGCAAGATGGGGGCCCTGGTAAGGCAGCCTGCCTGGCAGTCTGTACCCCGCAGAGGAAGGGCTTGCAGCCCGTCAGCTCTGACTTACAAGGATGTGAAACTGGGGTGGAAGGGCCGGTTCCCCGCAGATGCACCCGGCGAGGCCAGGACCTGCTGTCTGCAGAGGCGTGGGGACAGACACTGGGCACTGGCTGGCTGCCTATCCCAGCCACCCCACAGAGTCAGTGACGCATGAGGCCATCTGTGACCAGCCCGTGCCAGGTAGGTGGAGGCCTCAGCACAGGCACCCAGGCCTGGAGCAGGTGGTCCACTGCGGGAGGGCACAGGCAGGGGCAGCTGGCCAGCCTGGCTGGTCTCGGTGTGCCGTGCGGGGCCAGGTGTCTGGCCAGCCAGAAGGAAGCTCCCTGCCCTGTGGCTGGACCTGGCAGCTTTGCTGGGCCCATCTCCTGTCCCATGAAGAAGCTCGCTCTGGAATGCAGGGCTGGCACTCGAGGAGGTGCAGGGTGGGGACCCTACTGGGAAGGCTGTGGAGGACACCATCTGGAGCCTGGGCCCGGGCCTGAGCAGACATCACCCCTACCCCCACCCCCACAGCCACTCAGGGTCTCTTGTGCAGGAGGGGTCGAGAGCAGGTGCTCAGGCCCTGGTCAGAAGTGCAGGCATCTGGCTGTCCCAGAGCCTGGGGCCTTGGGGGTCGAGGCTCAGGCAGACCTGGCCTCCTTTCTCTGTGGGGTCCGTGCAGGCTCCTCCAGGCTGGCCAGTGCCTTTCCTGTTGCTTCTTGTGCTGGTCACCCAGTCCTGGGTGCCAGGGGCTCTGCGCAGCCCTGGCCAGCTGGCTGGCTGGCTTGTCTGCACTCCTCTTCTCAAGGCCCAGGTCTGGGACCTCTGGCAAGACAAGCCCTGGCCGGGCAATCCTTGAACGGCTTCTTAGAGGGGGCTGGGCCAGGGGCACCCTGTCCAGCACAGGCTCCTGCCGTGAGTGGGAGCTACACATGCTCTGCAGGAACAGGGTGGAGGAGCTGCCACTCGAGTGGGCCAGCTGCCGGAGGTCCTCCACCCCTGCACTCCTGCTCCCAGGAGCCAGAGGGAAGGAGAGGCCAGGCGCAGGTCAGGCATGCAGGCTTGGCCCCTCCCCCAGGGCTGGAGAAGCCTGTGTGTGTACGTGTGAGCCTGCATGCACGTGCACGGCTGTAGACGGCAGAGGACGAGGGACTGAGGCCCGCGCCGCGCCCAGCACCAAGTTCCATCTGAGCTGCAGCTCCCTGTGGCTGCTCTGTCACCACGCCTGCCCCAAAGAATGTGACCCCGTGCTGGGACCTCACTGGGACCCACAGCCTGACCTGGCCAGCACTGCCGCCCTCACCCTGGGTCTCCTCTGCTGGTCGGTGGCCACGCTGTTGAGTCGCAGCAGTGGCAGACACAGGCTGAGCTGACAGCTGAGGGTCTGGCAGCTGAGGCGCCGCCTCCCTCAGTGTGTGCAAGCTTGGTGTCACCCCAGCTTCAGGTTCCCCAGCGGGTTCCAGGGAGGGCCTAGCAGGGACGGTGTCCCAAGCCCTGGCTGTCGTGGAGGGTGAGGACAGGGCCTACAGCCTGTGTGCAGAGGGCACCACACCTGGCCTCACCAGAGTCCCTTCCCGAGGCCAGGTCCCAGCTAGCGGTCTCGAGAGCAGGAAGTGGGGCCACTGCTGGGCCATTGGCACCCCAGGTTTGCGGCCCCTCAAATCGCAACCTGGGGTCCTCAGGCCCCTGCAGTGCACCTGTTCCCCTGCTGGCCCAGGGTCATGCTAACTCCAGCGTGAGGTGGGGGGTGAGGAGGGGCTGCTCTCCACTTTGTCTGGACTTCCCCTTCAGAGTGGGGCTGCTTGCAGGGGTCCCAGGGCAGTTCGGGCACAGCCCTGTCTCCCAAGCACTGTAGAGAATGCCCCTCGCACTCACCAGCCTGCCCCTGCAGGAACTGCAGCTCCCTGGAAAGGGGCCAGTGCTCCCTGGAGTTGCACCCTCTGCAAGACCCCTGCCTGACCTACAGAGGTGCTCAGGTCATGCGAGGTCTCCCCATATCGAGGATTCCTGCAGAGCTCCACCCTAGCACATCCACCAGACCAGCTCCTAGTCTGGCCTCATAACCCAGTGACTCCATCCAGCCTATAGAATTGAAGTCAGGGTCTGTTAGCTGGGCATGGTGGCACATGCCTGTAATCCCAGCACTCAGGAGGCTGAGGCAGGAGGATCTCTATGAGTTCAAGACCAGCCTGAACTGCATAGCGAGACCCTATCTCAAAAAAGACAAAAAAACAAAAAGCATTATTGGAGTTAGGGAGGTTAGGTTAGGGTTAGGGATTATGGCTGCGTGGGTTACAGGTGAGAGGTGTTAGGGTTAAGGGTAGGTTTAGGCTTAGGGTGTTTTGTTTTTAAAGATAAAGCCTTACCGAGTAGTTTAGGCTCACCTTGAACCCACTATAAAGCTTAGGCTGGCCTTGAACTCACAGTAATTCTACCTCAGCCTCTTGAGTGTTGGGATTAAAGGTGTGTGCTATCACATTGGGCAGGTTTAGGGTGAAGGCTAGGGTTAGGATTTGGGGGTTAGGGACAGGATTAGGGTTATGCACAGTCAGGGTTAGTTTTAGGATGGGGTTAGGTTTACTTCTGAGGTTAGCTTTAAGAGTAGGGCAGGGTCAGTTTGTTGTTGTTAGGGGTTTAGGATTAAGGGTAGTGTTAGAGTTAGGGGCAAGTGGTAACCGTTAAGGATAAGGTTAGTGGGCCAGGTCTAATGGTAGGGCTAGGGTAGGTAGTTAGCGGTAGGGTGGGGCTTGGTGCTTAGTATTACGATAGGGTTCTCAGGTGGCTGAGGTGGGGAGGATGATGGCAAGTTCGAGACCAGCCTGGGCTAGCAAGTGAGCTCAGGCCAGCCTGACTGCAGAGGGAGAGCCGCCTCCCTTGAACACCTCACCCCACGGGGTTGCACCACGGCTGTCCTCTGGGCACCCACTCTATAGTGCCAGGACCACGCTGCTCCTTCCCCCCACACAGGGTGGTAGGTGCGGGGGCATCCTCTGTGTGCTGCACCTGGGATGCCTGCCGCCTTTGTCCAGGACTCTGTGGGGCTAAACGCCCTTGGGAGGTGGCTGGGGTCCTCAGAGTCCTGAGCCGCTATGGCCTAAGGGCACTGTGGGTCAGTTCCGTGACCCCAGATGGTGGCAGGGGTCCTGGGAGCTGGCTCTGGGCCCTCAGGCTACCTGTTGGCCCTTCTGTCCCTTGGGGCCTCCTCCCTGGGCTGCACCCCAGTTCCTGGCACCCCAGCAGCAGGCCTGTGCTCTATGGGGCTGGGATCCATGCTGGGGCTGGGAGCGCCGCCGGCTGGGCCGTGCTTTCCCTGGACTGCCCGGCTGGCTGCTTACTCAGGCCACCCTGGCCAGGAGACCGTTCAGCCCCTGCAGCTGTGTTCCTGGGGGCTTCCTATCCAGCCCCTGGCTCTGGCTCTCCAAGGGAAGGGGGTTGTCCCACCGTCCCAGCAGGCCCCACCAGCACTGGCTTAGGGTGAACCTGCCACACCTGACAGGCCCTGCCTGTGGCTCCATGTTCCTGGCCCTGGCCCTGGCCCTGGCCCTGGTGAAGGGGTGGCTCTCCCACTTCTTGGAGACCTGAGGCCTCTTGTGGAGATGAGCCTGTATGGCGTGGAAGCCCTCGTCCTGGGTGGGCTTTCACTGCTCCAAACCCTTTCTGGTCTGTGACCCCCTCACCAGCTCCTCCTAAGGTTCCTGCCCTTGGCCTTGGTCGCTGTCCCCCGCCCTGAAGAGGGTGCTCTGTGTGCTGGACCCATGCTGGCAGGTGGTGAGCTGGCGCCGCAGCCTGGCCAGCTGCACCGAGGAACAGCTTGGCAAGCGGGGCTCTGTGCACCTCCAGGATGTTCTGCCGTGCCAGGAGGACCCCAGGCCCAGGGCTGGCCCCACACTCCCTGGACAGAGAACTGGAGCCTGGGGTTCTCCCAGGTAACCTGACCCACGCCCGACTGCATTCTCACCGCACTGTTCTCTGCTGACGCTGAGTGTCCGGACGCAGCAGGCCTGCTTGGAGGGGCTGGGCTGGGAGGGTGGGCTCTGACTCTCCTCCTCCTCTGGTGAACCTCTTCTTTCTCCGCCTCTCACTGTCCCTGTCTTTGAAGGCAGTGCTCGGCCCAGTGCGTTCTGTCCCTCATCATTCAATGAACACCTGACGGAGGGGCCAGGGCTTCCCTCCCGGGGGCGGGGGTCAGAGGCTGGGGGGACATGCAGGAGGCCAGGGGCTTTGGCTGGAGCCAGCAAGGTGGGCCCCTTCTAACTACGGTGTCTGTGGCTCTCTGAACCCCATCAAGGCTGGACAGGAGCCAAGAGGCTAGTGTCCTCCCAGGCTGGCAGCCCTTCAGGCCTGGTGGGGTGCTGGAGTCCCATCTTTAGAGGCTGCCAAGCCAGAGGGGTCCTGTTGCGTCTCCAAGGCCCTGGGGCTTGCGTGGCACTGTTGGCAGGGACCAGCAGAGTGCCTGGGAGGCAGGAGGCCGGCAGTTCCTGTGGAAAGCCAGCCTGGCCAGGGCACAGGCCACGTGTGGCTAAGGAGCCACCCCGTCCGTGGCAGCTGTGGACTCTGAACTTCCCGTACTGTATCTGGAGAACTTACATGGGGAACACCTAGGCAGCAGCAGCCATTCCCAGTAACTCTGTTTTCCTAAATTGAAACATCATTTTCTCTGTTTTTCTTTTGACAGAATTGTGGTTCCCTCCTGAAGCGCTGGGCTGCGTGTCTGAGGCATGCAGTGGCAGGTTTGGGAGTCAGGCTGCTTGTGACACCCTTCCACACAGGCCTCACAAGCAGGCAGGAGGGGAAAGCAGAGCCTGAGACCCCCCGTGGCATGTGGTCCAGGGCTGGTCCTCTAGGGTGCACTTGGGCACTGCCCTGGGGCTTGGGTAGGCAGCAGGTGGTATCCTGGATACCAGACTGGACGACTCTGCTGGTCACAGTCCAGGCCCCAGGGGCATGGGCATCATCTAGGTGGGGCTGCTGTTCCAGTGAGGTGACAGGTGGGGCAAGGGGTGCAGGTGTGGGCCCACAGGGTCAAGCCCACTCCTCAGGCAGAGGGGATAGTTGTTAGGCACCAGATGGCACTAGCCACGGCGTGCCTGCCAGGCTCCAGCTCCTGGATGCCCCTTCCTGTGGCTGACATGGGTGGTGGGGAACAGCGACTCTTGGCAACGCCTGGGAGAGGGTGGGCCACAGAGTGATGCCCTGCTGGGTAGGCATGTGGACCAGGTGGCCATGGCCAAGCTGGGGCTAGAGGTGCACCCAGGAGGTGGCGTCTTTGTGTTTCCCACGTGGCCAAATGTCAACTACCCAGGCATCCTCAGTAGCCAAGGCCTGTCAGGGGCAACCCTGAACCCTGGCCACCCCTGTCCCCTCCTGGTAGCCTCCCCTAACCCTGGCCCAGCCTGGCACAAGACTCCAGCGGACACCTTCCTGGCCTGGGAATGGTGTGCATGGCATGAACACGCAGGCCTTAGGGAGCCCTCACACTAGGCCTGTGGACTCCGGGTGCTGACCAGGGACAAAGCAGGTCCTGCCCACGCCACGTGTCTGCAGAGGGGTTTCAGAGCTGCTGCTGAGTGTTTTATTGAAGCCACCGGCTGGGGAGTCACATGTCCCCACCCTGTGCCCCAGCTGCTGGGAATGTGGCACGGGCTCCGTGGGGAGGAGGCTGTTCCAGGGCCATCCGTGGGGCTCACCTCAAGTTGGCCTGGGCGCCTTCTTCAGGGCTGGGGGTGCCAGCTGCCCCTCGACAGGACACGTAGGTGCTTGAAGGCAGTAGGCAGCGTGCGGCCCAGGAACGGAGGTGAGGTCACGTCCTGGATCATGACCACATACTCCCCTGCGAGGCAGGCAGGGCACTGCTGGTCCTCTGGCTCCCAGTGGCCCAGGCTGCTGCCCTGCACCCTGCTGGCCTTTCAGCCTAGGCATCTACCCCTGCTTCGACTTGCCCAGGACCCGCCACGCCTTGTTGGGGCTCCAGGCCTGCACGGCCACTCTCCAGGTTGCTGGGTACTTGGCAGCGAGCATGCAGAAATGAGCCTGAGGGACACTGCCCCAGGGACACAGCCGCCCCGGAGCCAGGGCTGGAGCTATGACCACTGGGGCCCGGGGTCTGGGCAGCAGTCCAGGCCCTGGGCCACGGGGAGACCCACGCTGAGTCCAGTGGGCCACATAGCTGAGGGACTCTTTTAGGGGAAAAACAACTGATCTCCTCCGAGTTGTTTGGGAGCATGTTAGAGCGCTGCCTGCCCCTGAAGGCCGGGCGGGCTCTGCTGGGGGCTTGGGAGGAGGAGGAGGAAAAGTACTTTTCCTTTCTGCAGCCTGTAAACTGTCTGGAGAGCTTCAAAGTTGGAGAAACCATAAAAAAGAAAATAAGAAATAACAAAAAGGGAGGTTGCCATAGATACAGTCCTCTCCCCCTCCCCTGAGCCCGCCAGGGCTGGCACTGCGGAGGGAAAAAAGCTCCCGGCTGGCCCGGGCTCACACCAGGAATGCGGCCACAGCTGCACTGGGGGCAGGAGTCACCCGCACCGCCGAGCGGGGCAAATCGACATTCCAGACACCAGGCTGGAAAACGGGCGGTCACTGTCCACCTGGGCTGAGCCAAGGGCTGTGGGCGCCTGCACATTCCTGGGCAGGACTGGAGCGGGCCTCAGGGGCCCAGCGGAATCTGCTGGCCCTTACTCAGCCCCTCGGCCTCCAAGATTCTGTTCCGGGGCCTGCAGGCTGGGGCGGGGGGCCGGCAGGGGACACACATTTGCAGCTGGCGCGGCAGCAGGCCAGCCTCCCTGGCGGCCGGAGGGGAAGCTGCGCATAGTGACGCCGCTGCCGTGTTCTCAAGCAGCCCATCTCCAGGCGTGGCTGAGAACAAGGCTCGGCCGGGCCAAGGCAGCCGGCCAGGGGACCAGCGTGATCTCAGCGGGCAGTACGTGCAACCAGGCTCAGCCTGAGCTGACCCCACGCTCGGCCCGGCTCTGGGACGGAAAGGCTGCAGGAGGGCTCGGGGCCTGGGTCCCGTGGCTGGTGCTGGCCCTGGGGCATGGCCAAACCCGACCTCACTCTGTGGCCCAAAGTCTGAATCCCTGCCCCAACTTGGAAAGCGGCGGCTTCCATCACCGATGCCTCTCTGGGACGGTCACCCTGGGGGATGAGGGGCCGCCACCCAGCGGTTTCCTTGTAACACCAAATGGCCCCCAGCCCTGGGGACACCCGCTGCCCATCTGCTTCCCTGGGAGCCGGGCTGTGGGTACAGCGTGGGCAGTGTGGAGGCCCTCTTGAGACATTGGGACATTTCTGAGCACGGTTGACCAGTGGGGACCAAGAGCCCAGGGTGGGACAGTCACCTGCTGAACTGCCCTGGAGCTCCGCCCCATCCTGGCTCAGGGCCCTCCTGCCCGTGCTCCTCTGGGGAACCCAGAAGAAGTGAGCCCGGCATGGAGCCCATCCCCCCAGCTGGCCTGGAGACCCCACCGTCAGGGTCCTCTCTGTCTGGTGAGGGCAGAGGCACCCTCTGCTGGATGCACCTCGGGTGCCAGGGCCCAGGCTCTCCCAAGGATCCAACCTGGGGATGGCGATGGTGGTGTGGCTGTCCCCGGTGTGGTGAAACTCCATTTTCTTGGGGTGCTTGGGAGACCCAGGCCAGGCTTTGCAGGGCATGGCTCAGCCCACAGATGCTGCCCAGGTCTTGCCCTGCCCCGTGCTGCCCTGGGCTTGGGTGGGCAGCCATGGCAGCACGGCACTGGATAAGCAGTGCCCCTTCTCCGATCCCGACCCTTTGCTTCCTGGGCTCCCGAGGAGATGCCTGGCTCCCCGATGCCTTCGCTCCCTACCACCAATCTCTTACTGAGCCCTGCTACCCCACCCCTGCGTCGTCTTGGAGCTCTAACTACCGCTGGCCCCCAGCTCCTCATCTGGGCCCCGGAGGAGCTTGTACTGCCCTCAGCGGCCAAGCCCATGGGTCTGTGTCCAGGCCTTGCCCTCCCTATCATCCCACTGGCCCCTGGATGTCACGGCTCTGCCTACCTGGGTACACCTCGGACGCTAGGTCCACTGCGGTCCTGTCGGGCCTGTGGGGAGAAGGAGGCACCTGAGTCCTGCACCCTGAGCAGGGCAGTGGCTCTGAAGGGCCCAGTAGGCACAGGCTCAGTGGGCTCGGGGTCCTGTCTGCCTGTCCACACCCCGCTGTGTCTACACTGGCGATTCCTGAGGCTCCTTCTCCACCCTCCAGGTCTTGAGCAGCCCAGGGGCACTGGGCAGCTGTGTGGGAAGCCACCCCAGGACCCAGGTTGGAGCTGCTCCTGGGACTCCTTGGAGGCCACCAAGGACCACACCATTTCCAACAGGAACTGACTAGCACAGCCAGCCAACAGGGCTGTGTGGCCCAGATGTGTCCCTCGCGGGATAAAGGCCAGTGTCAGCTGGGCCCTCCACACGTGGGTGGACAGCAGAGGGGCCTGCCCCGGCCTCGCTGTCAGAGTGATTAAGACTCCTGCACTGGCCCCAGCTGCCTGATTCTGAACATAGGTCCTGTGGAGGGGCTTCAGCCCCCACCCATCTGTGCTCTGCAGTGGGGATGGGTGGCCCCACCTGCCGTGGCAGCCCCTGGAGGGACAGTGGCCGCAGCCAGCTCACCATAGGGGCCTGGAGAGCAGAGCCTGACCCACACCCGCTTCTGTCCAGCCTTTAGCCCTGCCTGCCCAGCAGGGAGCCGGGGAGCTGCTGGGGTGGACACCAGGCCGGTCTTCCGGCTGCCATCCAGGGCCCTGAGTGCACAGCTGGCTCCTCCTGGACCGTGCATCCACCCAGCCCTCCATCCTGGGGGAGGGGGCTCATGGCTTGTCCTCACCCAGGCCTCTGGGCTGGTGGGACCCGTGTCCCTCACTGGCTGAGTTGGAGCTTGGGGCCGAGAGCCCAGTGTTCCCAGAAGCAGCCAGGGTTTGGGGACAGGTCAGTTCTGCCCCTCTGTAAACTTAAGTATCCATGGCATGGTAATGACAAGAGATTTCCAAATGACTTCTTTTTGAGGGGAGAGAAATGGGCCTGGGCTGGGCCCCAGGAGTCGTGTTAAAGACAGGGAAGTGCAGAGGAGGAGGGAGGAGATAAATAATTTAGCGCTCAGAATAGCGACAGGCTGCTGCTCCCAGCTCCGTTACAGGCCTCCCAGGTCCTGAGGCACCCCAGGGCTTTGAGGACCAGAGCAGGACCAGGCAGCACAGGGAGTCCTGGAGCCACGACTAACAGGACACATTAATAGGCGGGAGGGATGGCCGCCTGGGGTTGGCCTGAGGCCAGGTTCCATGCAGGCCGGGGATCCAGCCAGGCTGGAGCAGGAGCACCCAGCAGCATGGGAGGCCCCAGAAACACAGAGGGGCCACGGTCTTCCTCCTAACGGGGTGGGCTTTCGGCTCGTGGGCCTTCTGGAGTCTGTGAGCCTTTTTATTTTCTCCATTAAATTTAAGAAAATTTTGTCCTAATTAAAAAGCTTAGCTCTTTTCTGAAGCCTTCCCTTGGCCTCCCTCATAGAGGCTCCAGCTGCAGCTGGGTTTGGTGGCTTGAGGCCCACGTGTCCTGCCCATGCCATGCCCTGGGGGCTGCTGTTGGGCATTCAGTGGCCCTGTCCATGTAGCTGTCTTTCCTTCTGCCAGTTCCGCGCCGTGTCCAACCTGGTGTGCTCGCTTCCTCTGGGCCCGCAGCCCACATACCTGCTGTTACCTCTGGCTGTCTTGGGCGCAGGGGACAAAGCTGGGGTCTCCCACAGACTCCCAAGAACTCGTCTCTCCTGGTCTCTGCCCACTTCTGCTCAGAAACCAGGAGGAGACGAGAGGCGTCCTGTGGCAGCGGCTGCTGGCTCAAGCCTGCCAGCCTTCCTGGCGGCAGCGGTGGGGCCTTTCAGGGTCTCTCCTGATGGCCTCTCTGCTTGCTGAGTGATCTCTGATCAGATCTGGATTCAGAAAACCTCGCTTGGGCTGGCGAGATGGTTCAGTGGTCTAAAGCGCCTGCTTAGGAAAGCTCAGGCAACTGCAGGGACTGCGGTTCGATCCCCGGCACCACATGCTGCGCCAGCCCCACCACCAGGGCAGGCTGAGCCAGCCACAAAATAAATAAATAAAGAAACAAACACAACAAGCAAATAAATAAATAAATAAATAAAATTAAAAAAAAAAAGAAAACCTCGCTTTGCGGGGGCAGGGTATTTGGGGTGCCTGTGAGTGTTCTTGCTGTTGCTGCTACTTGGAGGAGGCAGCGGAAGTCTTCTGGGAAGTGACTTCAAGGCTCTCCAGGTGGGGGTGACTATCCAGAAGCCCAGGTGTGAGCCTGCGCCACCTGTGGCCTGCCTGGCCATGTACGCGTGGCCACTGGGCCCTGGCCCTCCCAGCGGTTCTCTCCCACATGCCCACACAGGGCCCTCCTGGTGTCACTGTCCTGCCTCACTTCCAGGCCCGGTGTCTGAGCATCTGGCTCAGGTCTCCTCCCCGCCTTTCACTTGTTTATTTCCAAGAAGGTGAGTCCAGCTCCACAAGCCATCTAGGGGTGGCTCCGCAGCAGCCGACATTCAGCGTCCTCTCGAGGTGAGGGCCGCCCTGGGCTGGGAGTGAGGAGGACAATGGCTCTAGAGACCCACAGCCCCCGCAAAGGCTGCCTATGGTGTCCTGGGCCCCGAGCAGCCCCTGCCCCCATCCCGACCTCCTCCCTAGGTCCTTGTGGTGTCCACTGAGGCTGGGAGATAGTGGGCGCCCCCGGGACACAAAGGAGAGACACGAAGGTTGTGTCTCCTTTCTCTAGGACCATGTGAGTCGTGAGGGATAGGGCAGGGAGGGACACAGAGTGAGGACACTGGCGGGCCTAGGTACAGAGCCCCACCCAAGCAGAGTGCATCTGACCCTTCTCCTGGGGCTGTGGCTTCCGTGGTACCTCTGCCGTGGTATCCTGAACCACTGAGGCCACAGCACCCCTACCATGACCCCAACCCCCAGACCGTGAAGGACAGTCAAAGAGACAGCCCCTTTCAGACCCAAAGGAGCTCGTGGCTGGGTGTGGCCAGGGCTCTGCAGGGGGCCCCAGTCCATCTCAGCTTGTCCACCTGCCAGGGTGCTGGCTGGCTCTGGGCAGCGCCACCTGTGGTGGCACCACCTGCTTCCTGTCTCGAGACCACGTGGTGCTGACAGAGGCCTCACAAGACCCACATTGCATGTCCCTCTGAGACAGCAGTTCTGGCCTGCAAAGTGACAGTCACTTAACTGGCCACAGAAGCTGGTACACAGATGATCTGTGATTGGATGACGGCTCCCAGGGGACCTGGGACAGGCAGTGGCCACAGGGACGACACTTGCAGCCCGGAGCCCCGAAGTGCACCTGAGCTGAAGGGGCAAGGCTGGAGCATGGTGTCAAAGGACTGCGGCGACGGGGCAGCCCGGTGGCTCCTGGAGAGACCACGTGGCCCCACACCACGGTCTGGCCTAGACAGCTGGAGCCATGGGAGCGTAGCTGGAGACTGTGGTGGTCACCTGGTGCCTCGAGGACGTGAGCCCAGGGAACAGTGGCCTAATTCCCACGAACCCGAGAGTCTAGCCCTGCGCCGGGGCTGTGTGGGCAGAGGAGGCACTGCAGCTGGAGTCGCCGGCTCCCTCCCTGTGGGGCGCTGCGGGCAGGCACCCTCTGGAGCCCCATCTGCTTTGGCTAGTCCCGGGAGCCAAGGCAGGCGGGGATTAGGGCGCCCGCAGCACGGGGGCATCCGAGCCCAGCTGCCGCCGCCGCCGCCGCCGGCTGCACACCTGCTTGGTTCGTTTCCTGTCTGGACAGGATGGGGCTCAGTTTTCAGAACTTAGGAGCTCGCGGAGGAATGAGGACCAGGCCACCTGCTCGCTTCCTGAGCTCCTGCCTCGGGGCTTCCTGGGGGCGGGGACGTGCCTGCTGGGGTGGCCCCCGGCCTCGGCCCTGAGCTTCTCTCTGTTGCTTCCTCCAGCACCATCTCGAGGGCCATTACCTGTCCCTGGTTACCCCACCCCAGCTGCCCCTGGACGCGGCCACCCCCAGGCCAGCCTCCACCCCGGTGCCCTGCAGCTGTGCCTGAGTGCTCAAGCGTGGCCTGGGCTTCACACCCACACCCTTCAGGGTCCCTGCATCTACTCAGGGGCAGGTGCTCAGGGTAGCCAGGCCACATGGATTGTGGGGGAGCCTGCTGCAGAGTGGGAGCTGGCCTGGGGTGCGCCGGGTGCAGGGCTAGCAGCCCGCACCCCAGCAGCAGCCTGTGGGCTGCGGCTTTCCAGTCTCCTGTGCTCTGGGGTGGGGGTGCCCTCAGCACGCAGGGCCCCACGGCTGTCTGAGCCACACTCCACAGCCCTGAGGCTCTGCTGGCCTGTCGTCAGGGCTGGGGCTCCTGCTCGGGGTTGGGCTGGGGCCGCCCGGTCTGTCTAGGTCCTCACAGCCATCAGTGGTGGTAGACAAACTTCCTGTCTACAGCACATCCACACTGGGGCTCTTCCTGGGCTGGCCCTGTCTGAGTGGTGGACCTGGGCTTGTGTGGTCACCTCGGCCAGCATGGAGGGGGTGGGGCTGCCCACTGTCAACTGTCTTTTCCAGTAAAAAAATAAATCGACGGCACCTGTGTTGGCCTGGTGACAGATTAAGTGACCAGTTGCGGAAGTCTCAAACCCCTTTTCCTCCAGAAGCAGAAGGAGGGGGTCTGATGGCCCCTATGCCTGTGTCCTTTGTGAGAGCCACCAGGAGCCACAGGGCCCCCAGCACTATGGGCAGCAGATCCTGTCCCCCATGGGCTCGTGTCTGCTATGTTTGTGTCCCCCTTGGCTTTGAGGTTGGGGCTTCAGCCAGAGCAAGGGTGCGGAGCTGCATGGGCTCACGGCCACAGGTCGTTCCCCCCCTCCCAGCATGATTTCACTTCGCTTCAGGAGCAACAGGCCCGCTCCGCTCCGCTCCGCTCCCCTCCCTGGTGGGACAGCCATGCCACTGGAATGTCTCCGCAGGAATGCGGCAGGGGCCTCTCAAGACTCCCGCCCTGGAAGCAAGCGCAGCGCAGTGCAGCTGGGGCCACCTCAGCTCTTCAGGCTGCTGCCTGCCGCCCCAGTGGCCGCCCTGCTACGCTCTGGGTCCCCCTGCATGAGCTATGTCCAGCGCTGAGTGGATGGACACACAACACAACGCCCCACAGCCAGCTGTCTCTGCTGGACACGGCTTGGTGGCCACTGCTTCCAGAACTAGTGTTGGGGTCTCCAGGGGTCCCTACTGGACCTCCAGGAGCTGCCACCTCCGTCCGGGTGCTGGGAGTGAACTCAGGGCCTTCACATGGAGCCCCGCCCCCAGATCTTTGTCTTTCTTTGAAGGCAGGGTCTTAGTCAGTCACTAAGTTGCCCAGGCTGAGCTAGCATCTGTGATTCTCTTGCCTCAGCCTCCCAACATGCTGGGATTGCAGGTGACCAGGCCCCGAGGGCCACATGAATGGGGTGGGGGTGGGGCGGGTCATCGCACAGGGTTCTGTGCCCAGGAAACCAGATTGGGCACCCTCCGCTCCCTCCTCCGGCACTCGAGGTACCTGGTAGGTCATTTTCCTTATCCAAGATGACCCAGAGCTGTGCTTTCAGCCACTAGGGTGGCTGTCACTCTCCCCTCTAACCCTGTGTGCCGCCTCCTGACCCAGTGGACACTGATGTGGCAGAGCTGCGGAGTGGGCATCTGGGGGACGCTCCCTAGTGGGCACCGCGGTTGCCGCCCACTGTGGAGTCCCGGGGTGGATGCAGAGTTGTTTTGAGGGACAGGAGCATGTTGTAGGCTCTCTCACGCCTGGCTGCCCTGACTATCACGGGGGACCCCAGCAGCGCAGGCAGTGCCCCCACCCTGGCCTGACAGCTGGGTCCTTGCTCTGGATGCCTGGGGTGAGGCCACAGTGCCCGGATACCAGGGCCCAGAGCGATCCAGCCTTCTGGGCTGAGCCCATGCCTCGTGTTCTGGTCCTGGGACCAAGGGTCTCCAGCTCGGCTGCAGGGACACCTGGCCCTACTCTTTGCCAGGAAGACACGGGGGCACCTGACCTCTGTGTGGCCAGGTAGGGCAGCGGCCACAGTCACTGACTGTGGTGCTGGCACGGGAAGCCGTCGCATGCGACTGCCTCAGGAACCCATCTCGGGAGCCACGAAACACCCTCAGCAGGTGGGATTCTGCATGGCCAGTAGGGGCTGGACAGCTGGGGGCGGCACTGTGGGGCTCAGGCTGCCTCTGCTGTGACGGGCGGCTGTGTGCCCATCCAGGGTGCTCTGGGCTGAGCTCCACCCTGGCCACTGGACCTGGTGGCTCTGAGAACTGGAGGCGGTGGCAGGCGCTGGCTGGGCTGGCGTCCCTTGACGGGAAGATGCACCCGTCACCTGTGGCAAGCCACTGGAGGGAGAATGGCCCTGGGGATACCTCGATGGGAAGTGTTCATGACCTCCACACCTGGAAGCAGGACCTGGGGCTCCCTGAGGTGAGTGTGGGCCCCAGGACTCCTGGAAGACCAGAGAGATGCAAGCGTGCGGGCCACGCTGTCGCCCGACTCCCAAGGGAGCCCTGGGGCATCTGAAACCCACAAACTCTGATTCTGGGGTCCCAGGGACTCTAGTCTGTGGCACCCTGAGACTCCTGCAGGGGCTGGTGAGGCCGAGGACGAGCAGCCGCCTGCCCATGGCCTCGGAGGAAGCAGTGATTCTCGGCCTGGGTTCCCAATGCTGGCTCGCGCTGGGTTGCGCCTGCCAGCATCTGTGATGGGTGGGCAGAGGGGACCTGGCACGGTCACGCGGAGCGTCTGGGGTAGCCTTCCCCCACCCCGTGCCTAGGCTCATGGTAGGCATTTGGTTTTGCTCCACCGAGGTTTGAACAACACCGGGCAGCACCTGGCAGGCCGGGGTGGCTGGACACTGCCAGGGACAGAGCAAGTTTCCCATGACCCCTGGGCCAGCGTGGGGACCAAGGACACCCTTCCTGGTGTCTCTGTCCCAGCAGGGGCTGGATCAGCCCCCACAAGCTCTGAGGGGCAGAGGGGCAGCTCCCAGCCTTCTGCTATGTGACACGTGGACCTCGGATCTGTCGCACTTGGTTTAGTCAAGCAATTGCTTAAACTCCGAGTCCCTGTGCCTCAATTTCCCCTTCTGTAAACAGGACCAGTCATGGCGTGCAGGCGCACGTGGGGACTGTGCCTCTGCCTCACGCTCCTGCACACTGCCTGGGAGCAGGGACTCCTGCCACCTTGGGCCCACGGGGGCCACAGTCCTGCTGCCTGGCTGCGGATAGGCCCCATGGGTGCTGCCTGTCTGAGCCTGCTGGGGCTCCTCCAAGCCATGCCCCCTGCAGATTCCTTGTCTGAGGCAGGTGTGCTGTGACACGTGGCCTGAGCCCACAGCCCCCAGAAGCCCTGTGAGCAGTCTGCGGTCCTACCTGGTGCTGCGGGTGGTGGGCACCATCTTTGCTGGGCTCAGGCTGTCCCCATGCTTGCTGTCAGCCTGCTAGTGGTGGGGAGAGGACGGGCTCAGGGGGGCTGGCACAGGCAGAGGGGCTAGGCCCTCCCAGCCGCCCTGGCTCTGACGCCTACCTGGCTGGGGCTGCCCAGAGCTAGGAAGGGCTGGAGGCTGGGTGAGGGTGGCCCCAGGAAGACGTCTGCGAACTCCGCGTAGCCGTGGGTCACACGCCGGTGGTCTGCAGGACTCGGGGGCTCCTGGGCCCCGGCTGGGAAGGTGACCCCTGATAGGAGGAAGGAAGTCCGAGTCACAAAGCAAGGCAGCAAGAACTGTGTCCAACTTCCAAGCTGGTCTCTGGGTACGGATGACCACGAGGGCAGGGAGCAGGCCCAGGCGCTCCATACACATGCTGAGGCAGAGCCTGTCCAAGGATGGACCCTGTCCCGCACTCCCCAGCCTGAGTGTGGACAAGGCAGTGTGGACAGGGAATGTGGGCAGGGCAGTGTGGCCAGTGCAGTGTGGACAGGGTGGTGTGGACAGGGTGGTGTGGACAGAACAGTGTGGACAGGGCGGTGTGGACAGGGTGTGTCGTAAGGAGGATGGTGTGGCCAGTGCACTGTGGGCAGGTGCTGCAAGGTTAGCCATGTGCCTGGGGCTAAGCTGCTCCGGGACAAGGGGAGTGTGCAGTGGCCCAGCGGGGGTATCTTTGTTCTGCACCCTTGTGGGAGGGGGGGTGGACCGGGGAGTCACGGATGGGGAGTTATTTCTCTCTGGGGTACCTTCATTTCCTCAGTCAGGCCCGCCCTGGCAAGGACAGCCCTGTGCACGGCCACCTCCCTCCCGCTGCTGTCCCTGTGCACTTGCATCGGGCGGTGACTGGGAACCGTTTCCACTCTCAATGCACCACAGCCTCCGGAGGCTGCAGACGTGAGGACGTGAGGTGCTGACCCCACGGCGAGCCGAGCCCGGCAAGTGACTGCACTCAGGGCAGCGGCGGGAGCCTGGGGAGGCTGGGCCCGCACTGGGCCGAGCGTGCCACGAGCTGGCCAGCGTTTCCAGCAGGAAGCAGCGCCTCGGCACTGGCCGGCTCTGGTGTTTACTGCCTGGCCGGCATGAGAAGCTAAGCTGGGTTACAGACAGGATGAGTGGGGTTCACTTTGACAGCTTAGCAGCAGGGGACAGAGAATGCAGGGGCTGGGAGTGACCCCGGACACTCCTCCCCATCGTCCCTGGCCAGGGTGGCGATGGCGAGGCTGTGTGGACAGACCACAAAGAAACCCAGCTGGAGAACCCCAGCCCTTGGGAGTCCGACCTGGCTCAGGACAGCCAAGGATCAAGGCCACTTCCCGAGGTGTCGCTTCCCTCATCTCTCGAACCTGGCTGGGCATGGCCACCTGGCCACATGGACCTGGTCCCTGGACTCAGGAGGCAAGGGCTGAAGCCGACTTTTCTCTGCGAGCTTACCGGGAGGCTGGGTCCCATGTCCCTACCCAGCAACGGGCACCGTGTCCCCAGGCGCCCAGACCAGAAGCTGAGGTGAGTCCTGCCTGCCCGACCCCTCTCCTTGGCCCCGTGACACCAGCTCTGCCTCTAGGAGACGCACTGAGTGTGACCCCCAGCTGGACGCCCCACCCAGTGCTGGCCAGCCTGGGACCTAGCATGCTGCTACTGCCTAGCCAGGCAGGGCTGCTTGTGGGATGGTGTCCAGAAGGCGGTACAGTGTCCCCAAGGTCCTTGGGGACCTTGAGGCAGAGTGCTTGTGGAGAGAAGCCCCAGGATGTGGGGTGGCACCCGGGCACCCCCCACACTGTGCCCCCGCCGCCTGCCATCCCACTGCCAGCCTCCCTGCTGCAGCTTTGCTCTCCTCCACGCCTAAGCACCGAGGTCGCAGCTCCTGCCCTGGGGCCTGACCCCAGCCCAGGAGGTCCTGCTGCCTGCCTGGCAGGCTGTCCATACCAGTCATGGGAACCCAGCTCTTCCCTCCCTTCACAGCTGCCCCAGACCATGTCCCCAAGTCTCTCCTGTCCTCCCGTCCTGGGCCTTGCGTGGGTCCTCAGGCTCCCAGCCCTGCTCTGCCTCAGCCCTATACCTCGCTCAGCACAGGGCTAAGGCCTAGCCCGCAGCTGACCTCGGTTCTCTCCTGCTCAAGGAGCCTGCTGGGCTGTGTGCTTCAGCTCTACCCATTCTGGTTCCTCTGCCTGCTGGTGGGGCCTCCTGCACCCTACCCCCCATCACTGGCTGCTGCCTCCTCCCCCTTTGTCCCAGCTGGGGTACATCTGTTTTGTCCCCAGGGTGGATGTCACTGACCCCCATGGCCACCTGTGTGGGCAGCTGCTCCCACACCCATGGTTCTTGACACCCTTGCTGTCCGAACCCTGTGGAGAAAAGAGCTGGGCAGTCCATGCCCCCCGAGGCCCTGTAGGTCGACTCCTAAGGAAATCTGGGAGAAGCCAAGGGACCCGGCTGGGCTACCTGCTCAGGAGCCGCACTGCCTTCAGCCTGGTGCAGTGGTCTCGCAGGCCCGTGTGGCCCGGAGCTTTGCGGCTCAGTTTCCACAGTGGACGCCTGAGGCCTCGTGGCTGCTCCTGGTGGCTGCTGGGATGCACCTGCCCCTTCCTAGCTGAACCATCCTCAGAACCTTTCCACTGACTCTAGTGACATTGCTTACAGCTCTATCAGCAAGATAAAGGTTGCAGTGCTGTCCCAGGGAGGAGCCGGAGAGAGCGCAGCCTGACCTCTCCGGGAGGGAAATGTCAATTAATTATCTTTTTACGGCCAAGCCAATTTGACTCCCTAATCACCTGTGTAGGACGCTTAGGAGAAAGGTGGAGAAATCACGGACAAACAAGGCCTTGAGGGCCGGCGCCACCGTGAAATGGCTGCTTTGGGCTGGGATCTGCCGCCAGGGGGCTGCGCTGCAGCCCGAGATGTTTTCTCCGGTTAAGTGAATTCAAAAAATAAAACATTATTGGCCCTGTGGGGCAGGCAGCAGCCTCGCTGGAGGTGACCAGACACAGTGCATTAGTCTTCCATGGCCGCTCCATTAGCCAAGGCGCTGTGCGGGGGCAGGAGCCGGGGACTGCCTAGCCAGCCTTGGGTCCGTGTGGGCAAGGCAGGATCCAGTGTGGGCAGCCCCCAAGGGCTTCCTCAGCTTCTCCGGGGCCCACCACCCCAGGGCTAGCTGTGCACCGTGCACCAGGGTGGGGGCCCGGCCTCCCTGTCACCCACACGTGGACACCCCAGAGTCCGGAGGCACACTCCTGCGTGGCTTGCACGCACTAGAGCCTCGGCTGCCCGGCTGAGCAGTGCCGTGGGCCCTCCTCGGCCATGTGGCCCAGGCACAGTGCCTGACCCATGACAGCACCAAGGGAGACACTCAACAGGTGGGGACGCCAAGCCCTACCTGCTCTTGCCTCACCTCGGCCTGGTTTATTCTTTGGCGGTGCCCGGGAGAGAGCTGGGTCTTCGGCACCACGCTAGGCCAGGGATGTGCCACGGAGTGACAGCCCCTTTTATTTTAGTGGAGGTGAGGCCTTGATGGGTTGCTAGGCCAGCCTCAGACTTGAGGCCCTTCTGCCTCAGCCTCTCCCGAGCCTGGGACTATAGGTGTGTCCCACCACAGTCGATCTATGGAAAGATTTTCCAAGTCCAGCTTCCAAAAGGGAGTCTCTTGGAGAAGAGGACCAGGGCTTTCGGCCTGGAGCTGTGGTGGGCCTGCGTGTCTCTAGCTGGGGTCTCAGGATCCCCTGCTGGAGGCAGAGCCCAGAGAGAGCCACACGTGGCGCTAGGGGAGCAGCCCAGCACCCTGAGCACAGGACACAAATGTGACCCCAAGCTTGGCCCCATCTACCCATGCTCCCCAACCTACCCAAGGCCCAAGTGGGAACAGCGGCCTCTAGCTCCCAGGCCCGGCGTGTGGCTCTGGGCCGCCCCTGCACCTGTGGGCGTGGTCTCCCTCTCCTGAGGAGCGGCTGCCCCTCTGCAGGCCAGTCCAATCGCCCTGAGCAACTGCAGCGCAGCTTCTCCACCCCCAGTACCTCTTGGAGCAGAAGGGACGGCACCCCTGGCCTGCCTCCAGGCCCAGGCTAATGTGGGGTTCCTTCCAAGTCTGCTTCTGGCACCCCACCCACGCCTCGCCTCCAGAGCCACCACCACCCCCAACCCCCCCAGCAAGCTGCTTGTACACAGCGCAGAGCAGCCGGGCCGGGCCACCATGATGGGCCTCCTGCTCGCCAGTCTCTGCCCCTGGCTGCCAGGCCCAGCGTTCACAGGCTCCACAGTGGCTGGACAGAGGGACTGGGCCGCATGGCTCAGAGTAGGCGGTACAATGAGTAGAAGCTGCCTGGAGGTCTGGCCGGGGCTTATGCCAGAGGGTGCAGATGGGGGGGCTGGGCAGGGCCAATGGGGTCATCACTGTCCCCAAGGCAGTCTGTGCCCCACACAGTGGGCTCCAAGGTGGTCCGCACAGCTCCCCCAGGGTCCCACTGTGACTGGGGATGGTGACACACTGCAGGCCCAGGATCTCAGCCACTTCAAGATCCCACTGGCCATAGACCTGGTCCCTCCCTGCGTGGCCCCTGCCCTGTTCCCCCACCCCCAACTCCACATAATGAACAACCAGGAGGTGTGTGGGGCCACAAAGACAGCAGCCACGGGTGCGCAGGATGGCCACGGGCTCAGTGCCACCTTCCACAGGACGATGGCACGCTTGCCTTGTACGTGCTTGGTGTCCCTGGCCACCCTAGGCTCCTCCCCCAGCACCTCAGCCAGGTGGGGACGGGCTCTATCCCTGGTCAGGGCCCAGGCGGAACCGAGGAGGCGGAGTTGTCCTTGTGCCCTTGCTTTGCGGCCTTCTCACTGATCCCTCGCTGTGGAGACACGGATGCCTCCCGAGGTGGGGGGCCAGGCCTCAGGAGTGTCCCTCTACCTGGCCTTGCTGAGGTCCCAGCAGGAGACGGGGCAGCCAAGCCGGCGCTGGGGCGCCTGCCTTCCAAGACCACCTGGTTAGG